>JAVYIG010007708.1:0-98380 GCA_035222895.1 Strongylocentrotus droebachiensis | reverse complement strand
TAACTGGAAGGTATCGGGTTCGACTCCAAGTTAATGTTTTTTTTTTTTTATCTTTGAAAAAGAAAAACTGGCATTAAACCGCTTTTTACCTCGCTCAAAGTCCATATTTATTGCTATTCTCTTAATTTTTCGATACAATGAGCTTGCAAATAACTTGTAAACAAAGAATTCGCTCAGTGGGGGGGGGGGGGGGCGGGGGATAGTGAGCCTTTTTTTTTTTGGGGGGGGGGACGTCGAAAATTTAAAAAATTGTACCCCTCCCACCGCTATAGCTGGCAATCGTCAGCTAGCTGGCAATCGTCAGCTAGCTGGCAATCGTCAGCTAGCTGGCAATCGTCAGCTAGCTGGCAATCGTCAGCTAGCTGGCAATCGTCAGCTAGCTGGCAATCGTCAGCTAGCTGGCAATCGTCAGCTAGCTGGCAATCGTCAGCTAGCTGGCAATCGTCAGCTAGCTGGCAATCGTCAGCTAGCTGGCAATCGTCAGCGTGGCCTGGCGGCCGGTAGCGGTAGCCACAGAGCCATGTCCATTTTTAAAACTAGATTCAAGAGCCTCTTATTGCCAGGTTAACAACGTTTTTTACATTTTCAATTACTTGAATTTCCTCGTTTAATTCACTCTCTACTGTCCCGTTCTATCCTTTTCCAGTCTGTAAACAACTAGTTCGCAGCATGAAAACAATGAACAGGGTTTCACTTCTCCTTTAAATTTAATAAAAGCGCCCTAATCTTGCACGAGGTGCATGATTCAAAGGGCCTTTTACATTTTAAGTCTATTGAAAGCATTCCCCCTACCTCGCTTGTATACCCGAGCAGAATCAAATAGTGCTCAACAATAAGACCCAGTCTTGGGTAAAGAGGTCCATTATTTATTTGTTTATTTAATTATTTATTTTAATTGACATTGTACTATTAGATATCAGGTATATTGGATGCTATGTTTTAAATACAGTCAAGACAGGCGAGCAATGAATTATCTCCTGTTTTTTGTCCTATAAAACCATATCTAATTACTGGTTTTTAAAACGGTATCATTTGAATTTCCATTTCCAGGCATTTATTTTGAACTGTCCCGAAATTGTTTTCCCTCCTCGAAATGAGACCACAGCCCCAGTCGAGCTTTTCTTTTCTAATGGGGATATTGAAAGTGTTGTATCCTCCCAGACGAGGAGAAAGCGCTTCCTCAGTAGGCTACCTTTAGGGACAATACATCAAAATAATGCGGTCATTGTTGCAATGTTAGGAAAGCTATTACTACCCTCTTTGGTAATCCTTGCATTTGCCAAAAATATTCGCTCAATGAAGGGAGGGTCGGGTTTTTACTTCAATTCATTAATTGATGCCATGTCTGAAAGAGCTGGATAGTGTGTTACGTAACTATCCAAAAATTGCAGGTGCAAGCTATTGAAAAGCCAAGCTTCCTAATTATTAATTGGTGCCCTAGCTTTGATAGAATTCGCAAGCGTATACTGAATTGAATAGACCCGTGTTCTATTCATTAAGCTATGTCAGGGCAGTGGCCTAATGTCAAATATCACCTTAAGTTAAAGTCAGTAGTTTTCAAAATAAATGAAAATAACATAAAACCTCACTATTATATCAGTAATATCAGAAACTGAAAGAAAAAATGTACAAGCAATCTTGATAATATCGGACTACAAAAATAATAATAATTATGCATCCCGAAAGCGTAACATCTTTAAATCAGCAAATTTTGTAAATTCATTAACATGCAGAATTAGTGTTAACAACAACAAGCGAACCCGTTAACAGCAGTGAGGCAAAGTGGTCTTGTGGGTAAGACTGATCGCTTCACAATGCAATGTACTCGGTTCGACTCCCAGCTTCTATTTAATTTTTTTTTCTTCACCCCATGATATTGACTTATCCATCGCTTTTTTTTAAGGGGACAACCCCTCCCCCCCCCCCCCCCACACACACACACAAACACCTCCTAAACAAAGGAGTAAATAACATGTGATACTCTTTTTTTAAACAAGCGACTCTCTGAATTAGTTAGAATACGTCTTTTGAAACATCTACAACAAGATGTATGAAAAAATACATGTAGATAACCAGTGTGACACATTAGTCTAGTGGAAAGGCAGTCGCCTGGTAACTGAAAGGTATAGGGTTCGACTCCCAGTTAGTGCTTTTTTATCTTTGAAAAAGAAAAATGTCTTTTGCTACATTTACAACGATAAGTATAAATATGAACAAAAATACGTGGAGATTAGCAGTGTGACACATTAGTCTAGTGGAAAGGCAGTCGCCTGGTAACTAAAAGGTATAGAGTTCGACTCCCAGTTAGTGCTTTTTTATCTTTGAAAAAGAAAATGTCTTTTGCTACATTTACAACGATAAGTATAAATATGAACAAAAATACATGGAGATTAGCAGTGTGACACATTAGTCTAGTGGAAAGGCAATCGCCTGGTAACTGGAAGGTATCGGGTTCGACTCCAAGTTAATGTTTTTTTTTTTTTATCTTTGAAAAAGAAAAACTGGCATTAAACCGCTTTTTACCTCGCTCAAAGTCCATATTTATTGCTATTCTCTTAATTTTTCGATACAATGAGCTTGCAAATAACTTGTAAACAAAGAATTCGCTCAGTGGGGGGGGGGGGGGGGGCGGGGGATAGTGAGCCTTTTTTTTTTTGGGGGGGGGGACGTCGAAAATTTAAAAAATTGTACCCCTCCCACCGCTATAGCTGGCAATCGTCAGCTAGCTGGCAATCGTCAGCTAGCTGGCAATCGTCAGCTAGCTGGCAATCGTCAGCTAGCTGGCAATCGTCAGCTAGCTGGCAATCGTCAGCTAGCTGGCAATCGTCAGCTAGCTGGCAATCGTCAGCTAGCTGGCAATCGTCAGCTAGCTGGCAATCGTCAGCTAGCTGGCAATCGTCAGCGTGGCCTGGCGGCCGGTAGCGGTAGCCACAGAGCCATGTCCATTTTTAAAACTAGATTCAAGAGCCTCTTATTGCCAGGTTAACAACGTTTTTTACATTTTCAATTACTTGAATTTCCTCGTTTAATTCACTCTCTACTGTCCCGTTCTATCCTTTTCCAGTCTGTAAACAACTAGTTCGCAGCATGAAAACAATGAACAGGGTTTCACTTCTCCTTTAAATTTAATAAAAGCGCCCTAATCTTGCACGAGGTGCATGATTCAAAGGGCCTTTTACATTTTAAGTCTATTGAAAGCATTCCCCCTACCTCGCTTGTATACCCGAGCAGAATCAAATAGTGCTCAACAATAAGACCCAGTCTTGGGTAAAGAGGTCCATTATTTATTTGTTTATTTAATTATTTATTTTAATTGACATTGTACTATTAGATATCAGGTATATTGGATGCTATGTTTTAAATACAGTCAAGACAGGCGAGCAATGAATTATCTCCTGTTTTTTGTCCTATAAAACCATATCTAATTACTGGTTTTTAAAACGGTATCATTTGAATTTCCATTTCCAGGCATTTATTTTGAACTGTCCCGAAATTGTTTTCCCTCCTCGAAATGAGACCACAGCCCCAGTCGAGCTTTTCTTTTCTAATGGGGATATTGAAAGTGTTGTATCCTCCCAGACGAGGAGAAAGCGCTTCCTCAGTAGGCTACCTTTAGGGACAATACATCAAAATAATGCGGTCATTGTTGCAATGTTAGGAAAGCTATTACTACCTCTTTGGTAATCCTTGCATTTGCCAAAAATATTCGCTCAATGAAGGGAGGGTCGGGTTTTTACTTCAATTCATTAATTGATGCCATGTCTGAAAGAGCTGGATAGTGTGTTACGTAACTATCCAAAAATTGCAGGTGCAAGCTATTGAAAAGCCAAGCTTCCTAATTATTAATTGGTGCCCTAGCTTTGATAGAATTCGCAAGCGTATACTGAATTGAATAGACCCGTGTTCTATTCATTAAGCTATGTCAGGGCAGTGGCCTAATGTCAAATATCACCTTAAGTTAAAGTCAGTAGTTTTCAAAATAAATGAAAATAACATAAAACCTCACTATTATATCAGTAATATCAGAAACTGAAAGAAAAAATGTACAAGCAATCTTGATAATATCGGACTACAAAAATAATAATAATTATGCATCCCGAAAGCGTAACATCTTTAAATCAGCAAATTTTGTAAATTCATTAACATGCAGAATTAGTGTTAACAACAACAAGCGAACCCGTTAACAGCAGTGAGGCAAAGTGGTCTTGTGGGTAAGACTGATCGCTTCACAATGCAATGTACTCGGTTCGACTCCCAGCTTCTATTTAATTTTTTTTTCTTCACCCCATGATATTGACTTATCCATCGCTTTTTTTTAAGGGGACAACCCCTCCCCCCCCCCCCCCCACACACACACACAAACACCTCCTAAACAAAGGAGTAAATAACATGTGATACTCTTTTTTTAAACAAGCGACTCTCTGAATTAGTTAGAATACGTCTTTTGAAACATCTACAACAAGATGTATGAAAAAATACATGTAGATAACCAGTGTGACACATTAGTCTAGTGGAAAGGCAGTCGCCTGGTAACTGAAAGGTATAGGGTTCGACTCCCAGTTAGTGCTTTTTTATCTTTGAAAAAGAAAAATGTCTTTTGCTACATTTACAACGATAAGTATAAATATGAACAAAAATACGTGGAGATTAGCAGTGTGACACATTAGTCTAGTGGAAAGGCAGTCGCCTGGTAACTAAAAGGTATAGAGTTCGACTCCCAGTTAGTGCTTTTTTATCTTTGAAAAAGAAAAATGTCTTTTGCTACATTTACAACGATAAGTATAAATATGAACAAAAATACATGGAGATTAGCAGTGTGACACATTAGTCTAGTGGAAAGGCAATCGCCTGGTAACTGGAAGGTATCGGGTTCGACTCCAAGTTAATGTTTTTTTTTTTTATCTTTGAAAAAGAAAAACTGGCATTAAACCGCTTTTTACCTCGCTCAAAGTCCATATTTATTGCTATTCTCTTAATTTTTCGATACAATGAGCTTGCAAATAACTTGTAAACAAAGAATTCGCTCAGTGGGGGGGGGGGGGGGGGCGGGGGATAGTGAGCCTTTTTTTTTTTGGGGGGGGGGGACGTCGAAAATTTAAAAAATTGTACCCCTCCCACCGCTATAGCTGGCAATCGTCAGCTAGCTGGCAATCGTCAGCTAGCTGGCAATCGTCAGCTAGCTGGCAATCGTCAGCTAGCTGGCAATCGTCAGCTAGCTGGCAATCGTCAGCTAGCTGGCAATCGTCAGCTAGCTGGCAATCGTCAGCTAGCTGGCAATCGTCAGCTAGCTGGCAATCGTCAGCTAGCTGGCAATCGTCAGCTAGCTGGCAATCGTCAGCGTGGCCTGGCGGCCGGTAGCGGTAGCCACAGAGCCATGTCCATTTTTAAAACTAGATTCAAGAGCCTCTTATTGCCAGGTTAACAACGTTTTTTACATTTTCAATTACTTGAATTTCCTCGTTTAATTCACTCTCTACTGTCCCGTTCTATCCTTTTCCAGTCTGTAAACAACTAGTTCGCAGCATGAAAACAATGAACAGGGTTTCACTTCTCCTTTAAATTTAATAAAAGCGCCCTAATCTTGCACGAAGGTGCATGATTCAAAGGGCCTTTTACATTTTAAGTCTATTGAAAGCATTCCCCCTACCTCGCTTGTATACCCGAGCAGAATCAATAGTGCCTCAACAATAAGACCCAGTCTTGGGTAAAGAGGTCCATTATTTATTTGTTTATTTAATTATTTATTTTAATTGACATTGTACTATTAGATATCAGGTATATTGGATGCTATGTTTTTAAATACAGTCAAGACAGGCGAGCAATGAATTATTCTCCTGTTTTTTGTCCTATAAAACCATATCTAATTACTGGTTTTTAAAACGGTATCATTTGAATTTCCATTTCCAGGCATTTATTTTGAACTGTCCCGAAATTGTTTTCCCCTCCTCGAAATGAGACCACAGCCCCAGTCGAGCTTTTCTTTTCTAATGGGGATATTGAAAGTGTTGTATCCTCCCAGACGAGGAGAAAGCGCTTCCTCAGTAGGCTACCTTTAGGGACAATACATCAAAATAATGCGGTCATTGTTGCAATGTTAGGAAAGCTATTACTACCTCTTTGGTAATCCTTGCATTTGCCAAAAATATTCGCTCAATGAAGGGAGGGTCGGGTTTTTACTTCAATTCATTAATTGATGCCATGTCTGAAAGAGCTGGATAGTGTGTTACGTAACTATCAAAAATTGCAGGTGCAAGCTATTGAAAAGCCAAGCTTCCTAATATTAATTGGTGCCCTAGCTTTGATAGAATTCGCAAGCGTATACTGAATTGAATAGACCCGTGTTCTATTCATTAAGCTATGTCAGGGCAGTGGCCTAATGTCAAATATCACCTTAAGTTAAAGTCAGTAGTTTCAAAATAAATGAAAATAACATAAAACCTCACTATTATATCAGTAATATCAGAAACTGAAAGAAAAAATGTACAAGCAATCTTGGATAATATCGGACTACAAAAATAATAATAATTATGCATCCCGAAAGCGTAACATCTTTAAATCAGCAAATTTTGTAAATTCATTAACATGCAGAATTAGTGTTAACAACAACAAGCGAACCCGTTAACAGCAGTGAGCAAAGTGGTCTTGTGGGTAAGACTGATCGCTTCACAATGCAATGTACTCGGTTCGACTCCCAGCTTCTATTTAATTTTTTTTTCTTCACCCCATGATATTGACTTATCCATCGCTTTTTTTTAAGGGGACAACCCCTCCCCCCCCCCCCCCCACACACACACACAAACACCTCCTAAACAAAGGAGTAAATAACATGTGATACTCTTTTTTTAAACAAGCGACTCTCTGAATTAGTTAGAATACGTCTTTTGAAACATCTACAACAAGATGTATGAAAAAATACATGTAGATAACCAGTGTGACACATTAGTCTAGTGGAAAGGCAGTCGCCTGGTAACTGAAAGGTATAGGGTTCGACTCCCAGTTAGTGCTTTTTTATCTTTGAAAAAGAAAAATGTCTTTTGCTACATTTACAACGATAAGTATAAATATGAACAAAAATACGTGGAGATTAGCAGTGTGACACATTAGTCTAGTGGAAAGGCAGTCGCCTGGTAACTAAAAGGTATAGAGTTCGACTCCCAGTTAGTGCTTTTTTATCTTTGAAAAAGAAAAATGTCTTTTGCTACATTTACAACGATAAGTATAAATATGAACAAAAATACATGGAGATTAGCAGTGTGACACATTAGTCTAGTGGAAAGGCAATCGCCTGGTAACTGGAAGGTATCGGGTTCGACTCCAAGTTAATGTTTTTTTTTTTTTATCTTTGAAAAAGAAAAACTGGCATTAAACCGCTTTTTACCTCGCTCAAAGTCCATATTTATTGCTATTCTCTTAATTTTTCGATACAATGAGCTTGCAAATAACTTGTAAACAAAGAATTCGCTCAGTGGGGGGGGGGGGGGGGGGGGGGGGATAGTGAGCCTTTTTTTTTTTGGGGGGGGGGACGTCGAAAATTTTAAAAAATTGTACCCCTCCCACCGCTATAGCTGGCAATCGTCAGCTAGCTGGCAATCGTCAGCTAGCTGGCAATCGTCAGCTAGCTGGCAATCGTCAGCTAGCTGGCAATCGTCAGCTAGCTGGCAATCGTCAGCTAGCTGGCAATCGTCAGCTAGCTGGCAATCGTCAGCTAGCTGGCAATCGTCAGCTAGCTGGCAATCGTCAGCTAGCTGGCAATCGTCAGCTAGCTGGCAATCGTCAGCGTGGCCTGGCGGCCGGTAGCGGTAGCCACAGAGCCATGTCCATTTTTAAAACTAGATTCAAGAGCCTCTTATTGCCAGGTTAACAACGTTTTTTACATTTTCAATTACTTGAATTTCCTCGTTTAATTCACTCTCTACTGTCCCGTTCTATCCTTTTCCAGTCTGTAAACAACTAGTTCGCAGCATGAAAACAATGAACAGGGTTTCACTTCTCCTTTAAATTTAATAAAAGCGCCCTAATCTTGCACGAGGTGCATGATTCAAAGGGCCTTTTACATTTTAAGTCTATTGAAAGCATTCCCCCTACCTCGCTTGTATACCCGAGCAGAATCAAATAGTGCTCAACAATAAGACCCAGTCTTGGGTAAAGAGGTCCATTATTTATTTGTTTATTTAATTATTTATTTTAATTGACATTGTACTATTAGATATCAGGTATATTGGATGCTATGTTTTAAATACAGTCAAGACAGGCGAGCAATGAATTATCTCCTGTTTTTTGTCCTATAAAACCATATCTAATTACTGGTTTTTAAAACGGTATCATTTGAATTTCCATTTCCAGGCATTTATTTTGAACTGTCCCGAAATTGTTTTCCCTCCTCGAAATGAGACCACAGCCCCAGTCGAGCTTTTCTTTTCTAATGGGGATATTGAAAGTGTTGTATCCTCCCAGACGAGGAGAAAGCGCTTCCTCAGTAGGCTACCTTTAGGGACAATACATCAAAATAATGCGGTCATTGTTGCAATGTTAGGAAAGCTATTACTACCTCTTTGGTAATCCTTGCATTTGCCAAAAATATTCGCTCAATGAAGGGAGGGTCGGGTTTTTACTTCAATTCATTAATTGATGCCATGTCTGAAAGAGCTGGATAGTGTGTTACGTAACTATCCAAAAATTGCAGGTGCAAGCTATTGAAAAGCCAAGCTTCCTAATTATTAATTGGTGCCCTAGCTTTGATAGAATTCGCAAGCGTATACTGAATTGAATAGACCCGTGTTCTATTCATTAAGCTATGTCAGGGCAGTGGCCTAATGTCAAATATCACCTTAAGTTAAAGTCAGTAGTTTTCAAAATAAATGAAAATAACATAAAACCTCACTATTATATCAGTAATATCAGAAACTGAAAGAAAAAATGTACAAGCAATCTTGATAATATCGGACTACAAAAATAATAATAATTATGCATCCCGAAAGCGTAACATCTTTAAATCAGCAAATTTTGTAAATTCATTAACATGCAGAATTAGTGTTAACAACAACAAGCGAACCCGTTAACAGCAGTGAGGCAAAGTGGTCTTGTGGGTAAGACTGATCGCTTCACAATGCAATGTACTCGGTTCGACTCCCAGCTTCTATTTAATTTTTTTTTCTTCACCCCATGATATTGACTTATCCATCGCTTTTTTTTAAGGGGACAACCCCTCCCCCCCCCCCACACACACACACAAACACCTCCTAAACAAAGGAGTAAATAACATGTGATACTCTTTTTTTAAACAAGCGACTCTCTGAATTAGTTAGAATACGTCTTTTGAAACATCTACAACAAGATGTATGAAAAAATACATGTAGATAACCAGTGTGACACATTAGTCTAGTGGAAAGGCAGTCGCCTGGTAACTGAAAGGTATAGGGTTCGACTCCCAGTTAGTGCTTTTTTATCTTTGAAAAAGAAAAATGTCTTTTGCTACATTTACAACGATAAGTATAAATATGAACAAAAATACGTGGAGATTAGCAGTGTGACACATTAGTCTAGTGGAAAGGCAGTCGCCTGGTAACTAAAAGGTATAGAGTTCGACTCCCAGTTAGTGCTTTTTTATCTTTGAAAAAGAAAAATGTCTTTTGCTACATTTACAACGATAAGTATAAATATGAACAAAAATACATGGAGATTAGCAGTGTGACACATTAGTCTAGTGGAAAGGCAATCGCCTGGTAACTGGAAGGTATCGGGTTCGACTCCAAGTTAATGTTTTTTTTTTTTATCTTTGAAAAAGAAAAACTGGCATTAAACCGCTTTTTACCTCGCTCAAAGTCCATATTTATTGCTATTCTCTTAATTTTTCGATACAATGAGCTTGCAAATAACTTGTAAACAAAGAATTCGCTCAGTGGGGGGGGGGGGGGGCGGGGGATAGTGAGCCTTTTTTTTTTGGGGGGGGGGGGGACGTCGAAAATTTAAAAAATTGTACCCCTCCCACCGCTATAGCTGGCAATCGTCAGCTAGCTGGCAATCGTCAGCTAGCTGGCAATCGTCAGCTAGCTGGCAATCGTCAGCTAGCTGGCAATCGTCAGCTAGCTGGCAATCGTCAGCTAGCTGGCAATCGTCAGCTAGCTGGCAATCGTCAGCTAGCTGGCAATCGTCAGCGTGGCCTGGCGGCCGGTAGCGGTAGCCACAGAGCCATGTCCATTTTTAAAACTAGATTCAAGAGCCTCTTATTGCCAGGTTAACAACGTTTTTTACATTTTCAATTACTTGAATTTCCTCGTTTAATTCACTCTCTACTGTCCCGTTCTATCCTTTTCCAGTCTGTAAACAACTAGTTCGCAGCATGAAAACAATGAACAGGGTTTCACTTCTCCTTTAAATTTAATAAAAGCGCCCTAATCTTGCACGAGGTGCATGATTCAAAGGGCCTTTTACATTTTAAGTCTATTGAAAGCATTCCCCCTACCTCGCTTGTATACCCGAGCAGAATCAAATAGTGCTCAACAATAAGACCCAGTCTTGGGTAAAGAGGTCCATTATTTATTTGTTTATTTAATTATTTATTTTAATTGACATTGTACTATTAGATATCAGGTATATTGGATGCTATGTTTTAAATACAGTCAAGACAGGCGAGCAATGAATTATCTCCTGTTTTTTGTCCTATAAAACCATATCTAATTACTGGTTTTTAAAACGGTATCATTTGAATTTCCATTTCCAGGCATTTATTTTGAACTGTCCCGAAATTGTTTTCCCTCCTCGAAATGAGACCACAGCCCCAGTCGAGCTTTTCTTTTCTAATGGGGATATTGAAAGTGTTGTATCCTCCCAGACAAGGAGAAAGACACTCTACATAATAGACTACGTACGCACGTACGCTATTTGATATGGATATTTATTTGTTGTATTTCGATACCATGACGTCATCTTTCATACGCCTGTCCGGCATGCATTTCGAGCAACTTGCACAACGGTTTCTGTCGGTACCGGTAGTGTATGAACATGAATAAACATGATTATGACGTCATTTATCGTCATCTATATCGCTCAACTTGCGCTGTGTTATGCAATTATGTACTGCGATACAGTGTTATGTAACAGCCCTATGTATTTACTGATCATTTTCGTATCATGTTTCATTGTCTAGAAATTCAGTCAGTGTTCTCGCTTCAGCATTGCATACAGGCCTATATAACCAAAAGATAATAAACGGCCATGCCTTGATCCATAATGCATTGCCACACAGAGGAATTTTTCTTGTTGGATCGAGACCGTGGGAAAATGCAATGAATTATTGATATTCATTACATTTTCTTTGTTTTGTTTTTATTTGTGGGGTCTGCACCCTTCCCTAACCCCCGTTGCGTACATCACGATTCAGTGACAAAGCAATGACCTAGCTCGTAACTGTGAGGCCCCAGGATAAAACCGTGTCGATATGTGCTATATATAGGCCTATATTGTGAGGCATGACTTCCTATTGCTGTCATAAAGACGTAGGTCCCCTAGTTGCTTTAGCAGTCACGCAAAACAAACACTCGCAAATTATTATTCAATAAAATCTGAGAATGCATACCTTTATCTAGATCTATTAGAAAAAATCATTGTCAAAATCTTTTCCTAAATTGGGGTAAAAAAAAATGATTGCACCCTTATGGCCAGCAGTACAGTACGCGTAATTACTGTCGAGAAGCACTGTGTATAATGATAATAATTTAGTTTGGAAATACAATTCAACTTCAAATGGTGTAAGTCATCCTCAGTTTAAATTAAACTGTCATACGATAGTTTTAAATGATTTGAAAACGTATTTTGGCCATTATTGTATTGTGAGGATAAGCGCAAGATAGGCCTAAGCAGGCGCGTACGGGGGGTTTGTATCATGTTTTGGAGGAACCCCCCTCCCCCCCTTTGTTTTTATTTTTTGTATTGTGGTAATGGGTGACCCAAAACGCTGACCTTACCCCCCCCCCCCCCCCTCCCGAACGAAACGAAATATCGATCGGCCAATTTTTCAAATTTTGAGACCCCCCCCCCCCCAAAAAAAAAAAAAAAAAAAAAAAAAAATCCTATTTGTTTAGATATGTCATCACCCGAGAGTTGCAAAACTATCTTTTTCTTTTTCGATTGGACGTTTCGTAGACACTACAGACCAAAGACGTTTACAATAAGATATAAAATGTCCTTCTGTTTCGGCTGATGTTACAATAATTAATCACGATGTTCTGTTTCACTTAACCCACTTTAATAGCCTTTTGTTGGTTCAGTTTAAGATCACGCGTACCCATGCATTCTCAATCTATTAATATTACTTCACTGTAATATTACTTGCACCCGCAAGCCTACCAGCTAGGCTACTGTATATTCACTGTATCTGTTTACCTTGATTGATATACAAGAATGATTCTGAAATCGTTCTTCCCCAATTTCTCGTATTCATTTACTCAGTATTGATTTCAGTTCATTGTTAAAGGTATTTATACAAAGTTTTGGTATGGGGTCATGAATTTGGTTCAAATTAACACATTGGATGCATATGCGTTCCTACAATATTCATTGATCGTTGTCCCGGTTGAAATCGAGTCTAAAGTTATGAAATTATAAATAATAAACCCTTTATGTTGTATGGCTTCCTCTCAAGTTCAAGATACCAATTTAGCTATGAAACAATATATTTCTTGACTAAAATCGACCGATTAGCTACTACTTGAAGAGGACGAGAGAGTGTGCTGTACCTGTTGCATAGTTGCATTGAACAGGGGAGTTTTATATTTTGATAATCACGCATTAATGATTTTCAATGCAAGTATAGAACTACGAAGGAAGAAACGGCTGTAAATAAACCTACGATGTGTTAGACGTATACAAAGTGACGTGGCTGCCATTTACGTGTACATTGGAGCTACGTCTAGAGAAAAAGGAAAATTTCTATTCTTCGTATTTGTGATTTGACAGCAGCATTATGCTGACCAAATTTGAGACAAAATCTGCCAGGGTGAAAGGTAAGCATGAATACAAAATAAAACACATTTGTTTCTTTTGGTGTGTGATTCAGTGTTGAAGTTACGGGTGACATCAGAATTCAGATGGACTCCGTGGCCGCTGGAGTTGAGTGAAATGAGCGAGTACGAGTGGGCGATGCCGATGTTCTTGCAGTGCAGCCCTGTGCATTGCCAGTGAAGTGCAGTGGGCAAGTCACAGCCATGACAGCACAGCTCAAGGCAGGCAACGTACACGTTATGATATTTAAAGTTAGTTGTTATGCAGTCTTACAGATATAATTCATTGTTCATTAAATAGAATATTTGTGCCAGTTTTTGTACAGGTGGTCAAAAGATATTTTCTTATACAAAAAGAATGCGCACGGATCGATGGAAATGAACTGAAATTGAGAAATGATGTGGCAAATTGATTTTGATTTGAAGACACTTTCAAAAGAACTGGCCATTGTTTCATGAAAATTTACGAATCCATCGTTCACCGATATCCCATTGAAACATGTTAACAATTTTTTTTTTTCTTTGATTCACTTTCTCTCTACCTTCTCCCTCTTCCATGCCTTTTCTCTCTTTCTCATTCGGTTTAAAAACTCTCTCTCCTTCTATTGTTCCCACTCTCACCCCCCCTCCCTCTCTTCGCCCTCTCATTCTTTTTCTCCTCTCACTCTCTTTCTCTTCTTCTCCACACCACGCTTTCTATCTCTCATTGTTATCCAGGCTTGTGCTTTCACCCGAACCGACCATGGATTCTTGCTAGCTTGCACAATGGAAACATTCAGCTATGGGACTACCGTATGTGTACGCTCCTTGAGAAGTTTGACGAGCATGATGGTAAGTCTACATATATATTATAAGCACCAAGTGAAGACCCCCCTCTAATTTGGAACCTGTTACAGTTTCTGTGTCAAACCCATTGGTGGGCAACAGGCCTACATCCTATCCTGGCTGTGTATCGAAACCTGTTTTTATTGATTCTCAACATTTCAAACACCACTGTACAAAACTCAACTGATTTCACTCAAAATCTGTACCTCAGTAACAATTGATGATACCTACATATAAATACCATTAAAATTAAAAAAAATTCAACTTACCAATGTTAGAAAGAATAATTTGAAAATTCAAATATGAGTCTACTGTCAAACTTGCCGATCAGCCACATCGTATTCATTGCGTGCATTTGTGTGTAGTTTGTGTATTGACTATTCATGTGTGCAATTGCTGCCTCTTAGCACGTACATGTAGTGCAGCGCTAGAGGTCAATACGCATTAGCATTGACTCTCTATGCTTTGCTGGAGTGGAGTACATGTACATGTATGTACATGTACAGTTGTACTGCACACTCTTCTTCCTGTGTGACTTTCATAACAAATGTAATGATATAAGATATGAATTACAGTTGCAAAAAAAACAACACCATTCTGTTACAGGAAAGAATTCTGTATGTGCTTACATGTGACCAATTTGGAGATCTGACTGTACATTTTCTTAGTATCACTAATAATGATAGTACTGGGTTCTTGTATAGCGCTCATATCTGCCAGACTAGACACTCTTAGGGCTTTGAAGTTCGATTTAGACAGGATCTATTAAAACCTATTCAAACCTATTCAAAAAGTGAAAAATTGTAATGTATAAATATACATTACTTCCTCCTATCTGTGGGTCTTCGAGTTTAACCCTTGACTTCAAGTACTAACATGTACATGTAGGTAATTTGCATTTAATAGATGAAATGATGAATTGCAATCCTTACCACAAATGTTTAATAAAGATGCATAAAAGTGGGCTCTCATTAGGCAAATTCATGCAAAAAAATATATTCAAAAAACTGACTTGAAAACACATCATACAATTAGTCTGAACCGAGTCAGGAGCAAATTTGAAGAAATTATATTTTTAAATGTTGTAAAACCAAAGATATAAGAAGAAAACTGACCAAGTATCTGTACTAAAAATCGTACATGTAAAATTGGTCGTATACATTCGACAGCTGAAAATGACGCGCACGGTTGCATTACGTGCGTTCTCGAATCCAAAATCATACCTCACACACACACTCTCGCCATACCGCGAATGGTCCGTCGTGGGGCGCTAGCCGGCTGAGAGTTTGCAGCGATACCAACGCAGCCGCGGAGCTCCGCAGAGCGCCATTTTAGCGGGACTCGGAAAGGTTCGCGGTGGGTAGGCAGCGGCCTAGCTTTTTGCCCAAACAACGCTAGATCGGCTGCTGGCAAAATGAAAATAACTACGATCGAGAACATCGTCGATTTCTTAACTTTTCAGTGAGATAATTCTGAATTCTAATTGAGACTATATAATAAATTAAATCGACAAAGAAACCTCAGTAGAACTCTTATAACTATACAAAAGCTTGTTTATTTCTTCATTTGACATTTTGTTTTCGACCATTTTTTCGTGCGCGAGTCAATGGAAACTATGTATTACCAAACTTTCAACACGCAAGGAACGGGGAACACTCGCGGACCTCGTAACAAATTCGTTGCAAAAAAAAATTTCAAGGGTGATTTTGAAGCAGTGTAGAATATTTGCGCTGCAATGCGCAGAAATATACTTGAAAGAAACTTAATAAATCATACCTTCATTTTCAGAAAATCGTATTTGTATGAGTGTACCTAGATGTGACTTGTTTATAATTCATATTTTATGAAGATTTGTCGGGAAAAAATGTCATTTTTTTCCGTTTGGTGGTCATTTCTAGGCTAATATTTCAAAAGTTGCATCAGTAATGGGCCCGATGTTTCTCTTATCGTACTCGCATGTTATTTCTACATAGATTAAACATAGGATGGTTAAGGGTAAGACCAGATAACATTATAAAAAAGATATATCCTTCCACCATCCCATATCCAAGTTTTGGGCTGATTATTGCCGACCCACCGCAGCAAGGCCATTCAGATTTTCGTACGAGCGCGAAGCGCCCTCTAGTGCCCCATGAATGTGCCTACTCTCATGGGGATTTCGACACCACTCAAGTGTTTAACCAATAAAAGGTATTGTCGATCACCGGGTTTAGCCTTCAGTTTCATGACCAACAGTCCTTATGAAATGCTTTACATTTTCCACCCATTCTTTCACATTGTAAAGTAATTATCTTATGCGGAAATTGAGCAACCTTTCCCTTCAAAAATCTTTTTATTTCAGGTCCCGTTCGAGGCATCAGTTTCCACCAGCAGCAGCCCCTGTTTGTATCCGGAGGTGATGACTACAAGATCAAGGTCTGGAACTACAAGCTCAAACGATGTCTCTTTACTCTGCTAGGCCATCTGGATTACATCAGGACAACCTTCTTTCATCATGTAAGACAATGATTTGAAAACTTTCAAAGAGATTGAAAGTTGCACATTTTACAATGCATTGAATATCTGTTTCCTTGTATAAAACTGTATTATACATAATGTTATTGATTTGATACATGTAGGTGTTTAAAGGTAATACAAAGTTTTGGTAAGGGGTCATAAATTTGGTTCAAATGAACATATTGGAAGCATACATGCGATCCTACAATAATCAGTAATCGTTGTCGCGGTTGAAATCGAGTCTAAAGTGATGAAATTGTCAATAATATACTCTTCATATTGTATAGCTCCCTCTCAAGGTTAAGATATTAACTTAGCTATAAAAGAATGTTTCTTGACTAAAATCGACCATTATAAAATTATCACAACTGCATATTTTGAGATTTTCATGGTCACAGTTACCATTGTATGGCCGTAGGCGCTATTTTAAATTTATCAAAATTTACCGGGAGCACCAGTCAATATTGATATTCAATTTTTCTTGAAAGCTTGTTTTAGGGGCTAAATTTTCTACTGCTTATAATACATCCACAGGGGCATCCAAATATATCAAAATTCAAACTGAAATGTGTTATTTTTTCTCTTTGTAGGAATACCCTTGGATCGTGAGTGCATCTGACGATCAGACCATCAGGATATGGAACTGGCAGTCCAGGAATTGTGCTTGGTGAGTTGAAGGTCCCAACATTTTATATCTAGGGTGCGTTCAAGCGATGCTTTTTCACCCTAGAAACACGTGTTCAAAGACGTTTAGTTTATAACACAGTGGCATTCAAGTGAGTTCGGGCGATTTTTCGTCGGTCGTGAAATAATGTGTTACAAAACGCAAACATGAAACGCTGAAACGAACAGAGATCGAACGTAGATCTCAATCATGATTCTATACCGTCATTATCGTGGCCTGCTTTTGGTTTGACCGACAGTTGACCGTAAACACGGACAGCAAGCAAGCAGCGAAGTTGACCTGCATAGTGTGATGAGCAGTGACTGGGCTTGAAATGAGCGAAAACCAGCGTTGATGAAAAATCGCTTGAATGCTCTCCCGCAGTAACTGTGTTTTAACAGCATTTTGATTTGTGATTCATGTTTGTGATTCTAGCTTCAAAAAGGTAAATTAAAACAACACAAATTATTACCCCACAATTATAATTGGCATAATTAAATAGCACTGTTTAGAAAGAAATGGGTTTTTAGAGCAAGTTTAAAGTCATGGAGGGCCGTTAAGCTACGAATGCACTCACATGGAAAGAATATTATCATTGTGTTTGTTTGTTTCTTGCAGCGTTCTGACTGGTCACAACCACTACGTGATGTGTGCTAACTTCCATCCATCGGAAGATCTTGTTGTCTCCGCCTCTCTTGACCAGACTGTCCGAGTCTGGGACATCTCAGGTAAGCCCTGAGGCACCATTTTATTTTGTTTAATAATAATATTAACTCTGCTTTTATATAGCGCTTAATACATCTAAGATGTCTCTAAGTGCTTTAGAGCTATATTATTACCCCGGGCATTGGATTCAATACTTGCCCGCACACAATGGGTGTACAATCTCCACTCCCTGGGGAGCATTCCAGCCGGGCGTTACTTGACGCTCAAAACTGTTTGACCAACAATGACGGTCGCATCCTACCGGGTACCCATTTAACACCTGGGTGGAAAGAAGCAAGTGCAGGTTAATAGCTCGCCAAAGGATATTAGTGCCGTGTCGGGATACGAACCCTCGACCTTCCCATCTCCAAGTCAAGTGCCTTAAACCACTCGACCACGACCATGATCATTCCATTCCCTGCTCTCTTTCTCTCTCTCTCTCTTCCTTTCTCTCTTTGTACCTCCCATTTTCTCCAACCATTCCTATTTTAGGGCCTTCATTATCTGAATTATTCCGTGTGAAAAGTTTACAAAATAGACTGTATTTCTAATTTTGCCTCGAGAGGTTCACAATTTTGCTGTGGAAGGTTGGCAGGTATGCTATTATCATTATCACCTCATCACATCATTTTTATGAAATACTCGACCTGACCTCAGTATACTTTCTTACAAATTTTCTTACCAATTTTGATTGGTCTGAATTTCGGCAAATTGATTAGTTTAACTTGAGATCACAACTCTGTAGATCAAAATATACATGATTTTAAGTTTGTGATTTATTTTTGGATATTTGATCAACTCATGACCTGCCCCTCTTTGTAAGACAGGCCTTTATTCACCCAAAATGATGTCAGAGATTATTTTTATCAATGTGAGTTCAGAGCGAGGTGGGTAAGATGTGGATGAGATGAACATTGTTCTTAATTTGATTATTCTTAATATTGGAGTTTATCATGTGTTGATTGTGATGATGATGATGATGATGATGATGATGATGTAATTATGGTATTTGCCTTTGCCATTCGATCATGGCACTTGCTCTAAAAAATATGTCCCAATAGATTTTACAAAACCATGCTCAATTGGTATTCAAGCAACCTGATATGAATATAAATTGTTCTACCATATTCAATTTTTAATTTTTTTCTAAAATTATATCTTCTAGACTTGGAACAACCCGATTCATTTGGGATTCAAGCGACCTCAAAAATATTAAATTTTTCTACCATATCTGTTTTTCCTTTTATTTCTAGGGCTGAGGAAGAAGAACATCTCCCCCGGTCCTAGTGGTCTAGAGGAACACCTCAAGAACCCAATGACCCCAGATCTCTTCGGTACGGCCGATGCAGTGGTCAAGCATGTCCTAGAGGTAGGTTTGAGCCTGACCAATGCCAAATATCAGAACCCCGTATTTTACATTACGTGCCCTAAATCATTCAACATTCTGTTAATATTGTTATGGTGTGATCGTTGAACCTTCTATAACTGCTGAATTTGAAGGTATTTGTTCATTCCTTGTCTCCTCTTAAAGCGTGGAACATCCTAACAGCAATAGCCAAAAGACTCCTGATATTTGTTTCAGTTAGAGTTTTATGAAGTATTCTTCTTTTTACAGAAAATTATTTCCTAAGAAATTTGGCTGTAGTGCACCATTGTAAACCTTTATGTATTTCAATGTTCTTGAATATTTGTATTATTTTTAGGGACCAACCTAGCCGAAATAAATTTATGCTTTTGTTTTACATGTTGCCAATTTGATGTTGCCAATTTGATAATGATTTTAGGGCCATGACCGTGGAGTGAACTGGGCAGCTTTCCATCCAACCATGCCTTTAATCCTGTCTGCGGCTGATGATCGCTATGTCAAGCTCTGGAG
Organism: Strongylocentrotus droebachiensis; assembly: GCA_035222895.1. Taxonomy (NCBI): domain Eukaryota; kingdom Metazoa; phylum Echinodermata; class Echinoidea; order Camarodonta; family Strongylocentrotidae; genus Strongylocentrotus; species Strongylocentrotus droebachiensis. The sequence continues at coordinate 78,816 of JAVYIG010007708.1, read as the reverse complement.
GATGAATGGTAAGTACTCTCGTTGGTAGCATCAGTTCCCCCCAAGGCCCTTTTACATGAAATTTTTCACAAGTAAAGAGCAATGGTTTATCTGGCTTTATTAGAAAAGTATCAGTATTTGGCAGTATTTTGCCTATGCTTTTGTGTGTATCGGCAGGTGATGTGAACGTGTAGAAAGTAAGGTGTCTTGAAACATGATCCCCCCCGGAATAACTTTTTTATTCCATAACTAATTATAGGTTCAAAGAGCAAGTCGCACTCTACAAGGAAGAATTTATCAGGTATTTTGAGAAAAAGAGAGAATTTTTTCCTTGGGCATAGCTTGTATTTTCTCCTTTTCTAAGCATGTTTCTGAGGTTTCAAGAGCTACATGTAGTTTGCGGCTCTCCACTTCCTTTTATACTGCTCTGCACAAAGTTTAAGTTTTAGGTTGAGTTCTGCTACAAAATTGTAGAATTGAAATAGAGAAGAAGCAAATACAGTCTAACCTGACCACCTGTCTAACAAAGAACACCTGTCTACAAAGGCCACAACTTTTTGTTTCCCTTGAAAATGTTTTTTTTTTAAATCATGTACTAAAGGAATCTGTCTCCAAAGACCACCTGTCCACAAAGGCCACTTTTTGTGTTTCTCTTGTGCGGTCGCTATAGACAGGTTTTTACTGTATTATAGACATCCTTTTTTGCTGCATCCTTTTCATCCTTCTCATCATCCTGTTCCTCCATCTAGATGCCAAGGCCTGGGAGGTGGATACCTGCCGTGGTCACTACAACAACGTATCATGCGCCATCTTCCACCCACGCCAGGAGCTCATTCTGAGTAACTCTGAAGATAAGAGCATCCGAGTCTGGGACATGTCAAAGAGGTATGTCTAAGGTTCTCTTCTCAGTAGTTCAAGATTCAAGATTAAGATTTGATTATTTCTTTCCACTGTCATAAAAACAATACATTCATGAACAGCAACAACAAGTTTATCATCAACTAGAATACGTTCATTAACAATAACAAGAAAGTTATAAAAAGGTGGTCTGTAGTACTTTTTCTTGGTTGGGGGCGGGGGGGGGGGGGGGGGACGGGGAGGGGGGATGGAGTACATCTTTTGGTCTATTTGCTCTAGGCTGCTGTTCACACTTTGAAGAGATGATAAATACAAATAAAAGAATGAACGTAAAAACCCTAATCAAACAGAACTCTGTTCGTTCTTGGATACCATAACAACGCGTCCTGCACCATCTTCCACCCATGCCAGGTGTCAAAGAGGTTTGTCTAAGGTTCTCTTCTCAGTAGTACCTTTTCTTGGTGGGTTTAGGGGGGGGGGTGGAGATGGAGTATATCTCTTGGTCTATATGCTGCTGTTCACACTTCGAAAAGATGATAAATGTAACGCGAGAGTGAACAGAAAGCCTTGAACCCAAGGACATGATAATTTCACTCTTTGAAATTTGTCCATTTGTCCAGTGGTTTTATTGAGTGTCTTTCATAGCCAAAACAAGATTGGTACAAGCTGCTAAAATTTCCTTGGTTTATGTTATCTGAAAAGAAAAGGTTCCTTCAAATAGGAAGCTTTACATATCTCATAAACTGTAAATGTAAACTGTAAAATGTCTATTATAAGATGTATTGTAAGATGTATTGTCTAGGTTTAGAAATTAAAAGCGCCGTTGATTGATTTTGTTTCTCTGATTTCTTCACAGGACATGCATCCAGACTTTCCGTCGTGATCACGATCGTTTCTGGGTGCTTACACCTCATCCCACTCTTAACCTCTTCGCTGCCGGTAAGTGTATTTCAATTTTCATTGTCTCTCTATGAGCAGATAATAGCAGACCTGGGGGATGTTTCACAAAGATTAAAGTTGAACTTATCTTTAAGTTGGACTTGAAAGATATGGAAAGCCATTAGCAGCATTGAAAATATTTTGTAAAAATTATTTTAAAAGGCTTAAAATGTTGATTCAAATCATTAATATTTTCTGTTATCATGGGAGATTTCATGTTCTTGATGTGGAATTTATAAAAAGTCTAAAATATTTCATTTTTCACTTTTGAATATATATTTTTTTAAAGGCTACAAATGGCTCTCCATGATTTTTAAGTCAAACTTAAGAGTTTGTGAAACACCCCCCAGTTGAAGTGTTTATAAATGATCTTAAGAGGTATCTGTTTAATATGGCAAATAATTAATTGTTCTGTCATTTTTGTATACATGTTCTATTTTACTTCTGTTCCTTTGTTTATAATGCAGATGCTTTTATGTGATCTCTTTTTTTGTTTTTTTCTTTCAATAGTGCGCTTGAAGCATTTGATTTCAAGTGAATTTGGCGCCTTACAAATCTTATACATTATTATTGTTATTATATTGTTATATTGTAATTTCAGGTCACGACAGCGGCATGATCGTCTTCAAGCTTGAGAGGGAGCGACCGGCCTACGCCACCCACAACAACATCCTGTTCTACGTCAAGGAGCGTTACCTGCGCAAGCTGGACTTCACCACCTCTAAGGACGTCCCCGTCATGCAGCTCAGGGGCGGGACCAAGAGCCCCGCGTTTGCCATGTCCTACAACCCTGCAGAGAAGGCCGTCCTCATCTCAACCGTAAGTTCATGTTCATGTTCAAGTTTTATTTATCTTTCTTTCACAACACACATTACAAATATGACATGAATATAACAAGTTGACAGAATATGGCGTTACAATAGAAAGATGAGATGACTTTGGTTGAAAGCAAGGCTTGTGGAATTAAGGTCCCTCATGAGTAGCTTATGAATATGTCCTAAATGAACGAACTCGTCAGATAAGAATAATGCATTCATTAAAATGCTTACCGGTACAAACTAAACTAACTAAAAAGCTGAAAAAATATGAACATAAGTAAGTATAATAAAATCTACTGACTACTAAATAATGGTTATAGAAAAGAGAAACAGGAAAATACTACAAGCAACAGGACAAAAAACATGGAAGAGAAGTTTGTTTGGTTAGTTGGTTTGTTTGTTTGTTTTACCTGACTGCTAAGAAAGCATGTGCTTGTAAGTAAGCAACCAGGGGACCGACAGCTTAAAGTCTTCTCCAAGGGACTTGGTAATTAATGAGAATCAATGCCTCGTTGCCCTTTGGTAAGGCAGTGATCCTCATTACGAAGTATAGGAGGAGGTATTCTTTTCTTATGGAAAACAAAAGCTATTGAAAAGCTATGATTTACCTCTAGTACTTTTGACGAGCGATAACTTTAATTGAAATGATTACACCAATGAAATAGAACTTGAGATGACCTGCGTCTTACAAATCTTTTCTGCGTTTTACAGAGGACAAGCAACGTTGATAACAGCACGTATGATCTCTACCAAGTTCCCAAGCAGAGTGATTCTCAGAATCCTGATGGTATGTATCTTGTCATCAATCGCTAACTCTCTCAACTCCAAATAATATGACATTCACTGATGTTGGATTCTTAAAGATAAAGACCAGTTTTGGTCATGCGATCGCATTGTAAAAGAAACTTTGTGGAATTGATCAGAAAAGGTTGATCATCTAGCATATAAGTATTTGTGTGTACTGCAAGGTTCTGGAATCATCAAAATGATAAGAAATTTTGCCTAGTCTTGGTAAAGTTACAAGCACTGTACACAGAAAGATGTATATGGGACTACGCACATGTGCGCGACACGTGCGTTATATCTATCAGGTCCAAATAGATATAATAATTTAACAAATATATCAATTAGTAGGCGGTTTCTTGGTAAAATTTGTATGATCACGTATTAGTCAAAACATATTCTTTCACATGATTGGTAATAAGAGCTTCCATTTCATTTTTTGAGAGGGGGGCGTTTCCAAAACTGGTCTTTACCTTTAAAGAAAGAACAGTGGTTACTTGAATGCCAAAATGCCACTAAGTTAATTTAATGGAAGTCTCAAAAAATGTATTCAGTGAGATAACTTCTCAAATATTGTGCTATTTTATTCATTGTTCATTTCTGTAGGCCTACATTAAATATCCCATTACACCCAACTTCACAATTTATTGACCCGTTTTGAATGTGCGAATAAAAGACAACCCTTTCTTTTTTCTTTAAAAAGTATATTTGTCATATAAAAAAGTTGACAGTTTACACACTGGCTATGGTTTTAAAAGGGTAAAACCGTCATATTTATTATAATTACAAGGATATTCAACATGCGGACATGGTGACATTCAAAATTACTGAATAAAAAATAATGTAACCGGCAGGCCTTAAATTAATCGACGGCCAGGCCGTCGATGCCCCTATGACTGGCCGTGGTGCCCTCCCAAAAAAAGATAAATTCACGGCCAAAAAGGCCGTGCCCTTTTTTTCAAACTGGCCGTCGTGCCTTTTTTTCCAACTGGACGTGCCCTTTTTTTGAAATTTGCGCTCATAAAACCACCAATTGCGCCCATAATCATCTAAAACTAGACGGCAAGGCGCAAGTGTTTTCCGTGAAAATGCGCCCATAAATTATTAGAACAGTAAAAATACACGAATCATGAACAGTTTGCCGCCCACGAGCTCTCTTCTAGCTTCGTATTTAGTGCTTTAATAAGGCGCAAGTGCCGTGAAAATGCGCCCTTTGTTATTATATAGGCAATGCGCTAGCGCACGTACGTACGTACGTTCATATGCGATCGCTTGATATGGTGCATGCTGTTGACGCACGCACGTACGTAGAATTTACGTACAAATCGAAGGGCAGGATCAAGAAAACAAATCGTCAAATGGAGAAATAAACAAGCATTCAAATAGTCATTAGAGATCTGTCAAGGTTTGTTTGTAGGTCTAGTTTATTATTTTATCTCAAATAGAATTTAGAATTATCTTATTAATAAGTTAAGAACACCTTCGATGTTGTCGATCGTAGTTACTCTCATTTTGCCACCAGCCGACCTAGCTTCAAAAAGCTACCCCGCCAGCTTCCCAAGACGAACGTTTCGCGTCCAGGTAAAATTACGCGCTATCTCCGAGGGTGCATCGGTTTCGCTGGCAAACTTCCAGCCCGACAGCTTCCCACCAAAAGTGGCGAGAGTGTGTGTGCGAGGTATGATTTTGGTTTCGTGAACGCAACTGAGCTGAGCGTGTCACTTTCAGCTGTCGAATGTCTAATGACATTTTTACATCTTATTTCATTAGTTAGGCCTATTTAGACCTTTCTATACAACAGTTAAAAAGATAATTTCTTCAAATTTGCTCCTACTACCGAGAGTGTGGCGGAAGGTTTGTGTGTGAGGTGCGATTTCGATTTGGGATACCCGGCCCGGCCTGGTAAACTTGCCAAGTCCTTCTGACTTTCGATGTTTGTGAAATTGACAATTTATTTATTCATTTGCTCATCAATATTTTTAGTTACTTTAAAATACTGTTTAATGTGCAAGTTTGATGTTCTTAATCAATCTTTCCTGTTCACATTGTTAAGATTAAAAAGTTATTAAATTGATCGTTCTATTCACATTATGAAATTAACATTGTAGACTCTCTTTGAACTTATGATTAGATAAGGGGCCTCTCTGTTTTTGGAAAATTGCCCATTGCTCTGGTAAATTCCCGTGGGCAAGGGGCAACTTAAAAAAAAAATTGCCCCTTGCTCCTGGCTGCTAAATCTAAGGCTTGCGGGCCGCCGCCTTGTTTGTATGTACCGTAGACCTCTATACATTCTGTGAAGAAGCTGGTGCTAAAAGTCATGGGAAATTGATCGCGCACAAGTTTCATAAAATACACATGACATCTAACAAAAATAGAATCAATTTTTTTGGCCTCATACTCGATGCCCTTTTTGTAAAATATTTTGGCCTCGATGCCCTTTTTGTAAAAATATTTTGGCCTTGGTGCCCTTAAAAATATGAGGTACTCAAGGCCAAACTGGCCTTGCCCTAAAAATGACGAAATTTAAGGCCTGAACCGGCAAATGCAGTCTTAATCCATTGACTCCTGAATTCATTCATTCCCATAGGCTAAATACAGGGGCCACCCTGTTCCAGTAGGCAATGAGTTCAATTTTCTATGTGATCCATTTTTGACCATTTGGTTTGTTCTTTCTTGTGATCAGCCCCTGAAGGAAAGAGATCATCTGGACTGACAGCCGTGTGGGTCGCTCGCAACAGATTCGCTGTGCTGGACCGCAGCCACTCGGTAAGAAAACACATCTTTTCTAATTTATATATTCCTCTTTTTTTTTTTTTTCTTTGTATTTCTTGTTTATCCGCTTTGTATCTAATGAAAAGATGCTTTATAAATGTAGTATTATTATTACAATCAAACCTGTCTATAGTGACCGCCCGTGGGGGACACAAAAAGTGGTCTTTGTAGACGGTTCCTTTAGTACATGTTTCAACGAGAAACCTTTTTCTAGATAAACAAAAAATGTGGTCTCTGTAGACAGGTGCTCACTAAAGCAGGTTTGACTGTATTATTATTATTATTATTATTAACTTGTCAAATTGTCTTTTCAGCTGGTCATCAAGAACCTGAAGAATGAAGTGACCAAGAAGGTCCAGACTCCGGCCTGCGAGGAGATCTTCTACGCTGGGACCGGCATGCTCCTCCTCCGCGACCCGGAGAACGTGACGCTCTTTGACGTGCAGCAGAAGCGCTCTCTGGGCTCATGTCGTATCTCCAAGGTCCGCTATGTGATCTGGTCGGGTGATATGATGCACGTTGCTCTCCTCAGCAAACACAGTAAGACATACCCTCAAAATTCATTTCTTTGTAGAGGTACCATCTTTTATTTGCAGCAAAATTACATGTTGGCATAGGTGAGGGCAATTTCAAGGTGGGTAAGGGGGAGGGGCACTAGACCTGCAGTACGATTTAATCGTATTTCGTACGATTTTTGTCAGTAAATACATCTTTCGGGATTAAAGAATACAGTTTTTGAACTCCAGAGGTTCGCAGGTCTGGGGGGGGGGGGTGTAGATTATTTTTCTTCAGTAGACTTTAATTATATTGGAGTTCGTGTGAATTGAAATCACATTTTAGTTTGAAATTATCTTGGAGGTTTTATAGGCTCAAGGGGATGTTGCATCCTGATATCATCAAAACTACAATTTCGACCAATCAGATGGCTAGATTTCTAAAGAGAGGTATATAATTATAACTATACCTTAACACCTCCAATACATCCAATCATTTATCATGACAGCAATTGCTATCTGCAACCGCAAGCTGGAGACCCTCTGCACTATACATGAGAACATCCGAGTGAAGAGCGGAGCTTGGGATGAGAGCGGTGTTTTCATCTACACCACCAGCAACCACATCAAATACGCCATCACCAACGGGTAAGGGTCAAAGGTCATTACTGGTGTTTCTGCAGCAGGTTTTTTTTATCTGTTCATGTGAATTGCAATTTTAAAGTGCTCCCTTTTTATTATGTAGATTTAAAGGCCATCTGTACGAGTTCGGCAAGAAGGGATTAGACCATCAAGCGAGGTCCTGACAGGTGGCTATCTCATCAACTCAGCTCTCAATTAACATAAGAAAAAGAGGATCATGGGGTACCAACAGGCACCCATAGGCACCCATTGGGGAAGTTTTCTATCTAAAGGGATCAAGTAGCTACAAGTAGTACAGTGGGCCTTAAAAAGAAATATTTGAGTTGTGACAATGAGAAAATTCACATGAATGACAGTTGATAACGATCTTGTTTGGTTACATATCTATCAAAGGTTTTAGTATGACTGATGATTGTATTAGGTAGATAGCTTTGCTGTTGCTGAGATCACAACAAGAACCACAGGTAAAAGGTTCTTTGTGTTTTTAATTCCATGATCATTTGTAAGTCATGAGACATTGAACTACCGCATGCCTTGGACTTAGCATGGAAGAAAGTTTTAAAGGCTCACTGCACTACTTGTGCCCTCTATATAACAAACAATGCCTAATCGATGACCATTGGTCCCCCATGATCCTCTTTTTCTTATATTAACTGAGAACTGAATTGATGAGATAACCACCTGTCCAGTGACCTTGCAGGGCGGTCTAATCCCTCCTGTAAACTAGTACAGAAAAGCTTTAAGAGTTTGCACTATTATTTAATTTGACCTTTCACAGTGACCATGGCATCATCCGGACCCTAGACGTCCCCATCTACATCACCCGGGTCAAAGGTCAGAACGTCTACTGCCTGGACCGCGAGTGCCGCGCCCGCGTGCTGAGCATCGACCCGACCGAGTTCCGCTTCAAGCTGGCCCTGATCCACCGCAAGTACGATGAGGTGCTGCACATGGTGCGCACGGCCAAGCTGGTCGGTCAGTCTATCATCGCGTACCTGCAGAAGAAGGGCTACCCCGAGGTGGCGCTCCACTTTGTGAAGGACGAGAAGACGAGGTTCGCGCTTGCCCTGGAGTGCGGAAACATTGAGGTAAGTGATGTGCTCTTTGTTGTGTCGCCCATCCAGAATGGCGTCGTGAATCACAGCAGGTTCTCGTAGATCAGTTCAAAATTCAGTGAAACTTGTCTATAAAGACCACCCAAGGGAGACAACAAAAGTGGTCTTTATAGATAGGTGGTCTTTAAGTACAGGTTCGTTTAGTACATGTTTCAATGAGAAACCATTTCCAAGGGAAACTAAAAATGTGGTCTTTGTAGGCAGGTGGTCACTAAAGCAGGTTTGACTGTACCTTTTTGCACGAATATGTACCACAAATTGGTAATAGAGTTTTAGGTGGTAGAACCTTAGTAATTTCTTTTATTCTGTTTCCAACAGGTCTTAAATCGCTGTATTAGAAATGGATTACATGGTCAAATACCTTAGCAGAAATGTTCTTCTCAGTGTTGAATATTCTATCAAAATATCCTACAGAAATTGCCATCTTTTTTGTCTTTTGTGGTTTGTTAAAAATACAAAGTAGTAGTCCAGGGACTTATTGCACAATGTTTACAATGTAAAAATAGTCATAAAATAGGATCATCAATTCCACAAAAAAGAAAATTAAAAAGATGTACATATTTTGTACAAATCTTGTTTCATAATTAGTGCATCTCTTTGCTAATATTTATCAACATCAATAATTTTAATTTGTTTAATTATGTTTGCAAAGTCTCTAGTGAAATTTGAATTTCTTTTATTTCCCCCTGATAAACTTCAAATTTGTCGCTGTAATAATTTCCTATCACTCCTTATCACTAATCTCTGTACATGTTGCTTTGATGATCAGGTTGCTCTGGAAGCTGCGCGAGCCCTGGATGACAAGTATTGTTGGGAGAAGCTAGGTGAGGCAGCCCTCTTGCAAGGCAACCATCAGGTGGTGGAGATGGCCTACCAGAGGACCAAGAACTTTGACAAGCTTTCCTTCCTCTACCTGATCACCGGCAACTTGGACAAGCTGAGAAAGATGATGAAGATTGGTAAGTATTAGGTTTTGATGGTGAGGTGTGGGTGGTATTGTGTATCATGAGAGGGCGAGAAGGGAGTACCTTTTCAATATTTGTAATCTATGATAGAGATTGGTATCAGTTCTGGTGGATAGAGAAAGAAGGTCTGAGTAATGTGAGAGGATAAGAAGGGATCACTATCCTAATGATTCATGCCTCTGTAGCCTAAGTGAAGATTGGTGAATACCCCTTTGTAATGGACAGAGATTGTAGGATTTGCATGTGGTGACACATTGAGATGGGAGTACATTCTTATTGCAGATGATGAAGATTGGTAAGTATTAGGTTTTGATGGAGAGGTGTGGTTGGCATTGTATATCATGAGAGGGTGAGAAGGGATCACCATCCTAATGGTACATGCCTCTGTAGCCTAAGTGAAGATTGGTGGGTATAAGCCAGTTCACGGTTGCAGTCTGAGCATGAGCAGATAAAGGTCATTGCAGAACAAATTTTGAAATACACGGAGACGTAATACTGGATGCGTGCTCATGAAAGTTATGTGATCATTATTCATTCATGCACATTCAGTGCACTCCATGATACACAGGTGGAAGTATTCTTTGAAAAGGGGAAACAAAGGCTATCTATATATCGCTGTAGGAGTGATTATTTCAAAATGTACAAAGTGGGACTTCTTCATGTTTTGGAGATCTGTGGATATTCGGGGTAATTGCAGTGATGTGCTAACCGTGAACTGGTCTATTAGGTTTTGATTGAGAGGTGTGGGGGGATTGTGTATCGTGAGAGGATAAGAAGGGATCACCATTCTAATGGTACATGCCTCTGAAGCATATTAAATGAAGATTGGTGAGTACCCCTTTGTAATGGACAGAGATTGTAGGATTTGCATGTGGTGAAACATTGAGATGGGAGCACATTCTTAATAATAATAGTGATGAAGGATTTTGACAAGCTCTCTTTTCTCTACATGAAACTTGGACAAGTTGAGAAAGATGATGTAGACTGGTAGGTACCAGTTTTTCGTTCAAGCTGGTAGTAGGCTCTTAGGACAGTGAGCGAATGAGAAGGGATACCTTTTCAATATTTGAAATTTCTGATAGAGATTGGTATCAGTTTTGGTCGACAGAGAAAGAAGGTCTGAGTAATGTGAGAGGATGAGAAGGGATCACTTTCCTAATGATTCATGCATTGTAATAATAATAATAGTGAACATTTATAATGCGCCATGTCTGTTAAAAATGACACTCCTGGCACATTTGTGTGAAAATGTTATAATTGTGGGCATAAGACCATCAAGTGATTCAATAAAGAAAGTAAAATACATCTTAGATGAGATTGGTAAGTAACAGTTTTTGATGTGTTTTCTCTCTATCGTGATTCACAGCCGAGATCCGGAAGGACACCAGCGGCCAGTACCAGTGTGCCCTCTATCTTGGGGATGTGACGGAGAGAGTGAAGATCCTCAAGAACTGTGGACAGAGTAAGTTATTTAAAGCCCCACTGTACTACTTGTAGCTACTTGCTCCCTTTATATAGAAAACTTCCCCAATCAGTGCCTGTTGGTCCCCCATGATCCTCTTTTTCTTAAGTTAATTGAGAGCTGAGTTGATGAGATAGCCACCTTTCAGTGACCTCACAGGGTGGTCTAATCCCTTCTGGCCGAACTAGTACTGACGGCCTTAAAGATGTTTGACATTTTTAGGGCATGTTGGCCTGCAGACTATAAGTTGAGGCTGTTTAAGAATGAAGGTTTTCACTAGTTTGCAAATTTTCTTTACATTTGTTAACTACCTAATATTTGCTTGTATTGTTAGGCTCACAATAATACTAATGGAACTGCATGTGAGATTTTGTTTTCAAAATTAAAACATCCATGAAGAAATTTAAAAACTTTTGTTGTATCCTCATACTCTTTTGGATGTAAGATAAAGAACTCTTTTTGTACAGTGATATTTCCAACATGCTAACACTGCTTCACCTACTATACAATTTTGGTATGTTGAGGGCTTTCTCCTCTGAAAAAAGAAAACCCAGTTCAAGGAATCTAATAATAATAATAATAGTGGGTTCTTGTATAGCGCTCATGTCTGTCAGACTTGTCATTCCTGGAGCTCCCGATTATTACCCTGGCTTTAGCATGACTGCCATTACGGCGCTCTAGCATTTCAAGGAATTCATTCCTGCCAGGTACCCATTTACATCACCTGGGTTGAGTGTGGCAAATGTAGATCAATGTCTTGCCAAAGGACATTAGTGCTGCGGCGGGACTCGAACTGCTGACCTTGTGATCAACAGTCCGATGACATATCCTTTCGACCACAACACCTCTAATAAACAACATCACTTTTCTCTGCAGAGTCCCTAGCCTACCTGACCGCCAAGACCCACGGCTTGACCGAGGAGGCAGACAGCATCTCTGAGATGTTCGATGAGAGTGACACGCTCCCGGAGGTCTCGCCCAACGCCCAGCTCCTCCAGCCTCCTGCCCCCATCATCCGCTCTGAGGAGAACTGGCCTCTCCTGACAGTCACCAAGGGATTCTTTGAGGGTGCCATGAGCAGGGGCAAGGCAGGAGGAACAGGCAGCACCATGACAGCAGCCGTTGCTATGGATGAGGGTGATGCCGGCGGTGATTGGGGCGAGGATGCAGAGCTGGTGCTTGATGGTGAGATGATGTTTCTTTGCTTGTAGTGTGTGTGTGTGTAATTGGGTTTTTACAGACTTGTATCAATCAGATATGATTATTTACGTCTGGGGACCGACCTTTAAACGTCACCATCCCAAAGACGTAACTCAGTTCCGAACCTGCATCCTCAGCTGAATCAGTTTGTACTTCCATTGTTAGCTGGATTACAGGAGCACTTAACAATGCCCCGTGGTAACTGTGGCCTTGTCTTATGTACAGTTGCAATCGTTCCATATTTAGAGATCTAGAGATCTATGTGTCGGTTTGCTTGTCATTTGTGTTTTTAACAGATGGGGTACAATCAAATATGATTAGATATTTCTAGGGACCGACCTTTAATGTTACCATTCAAAAGATGCAACTCTGTTTTTAACTGGGGTCTGTCTGAGTTGGTTTATAGGTGCAGACAGAGAGCCGATTGTACTACTGACGACATCGCCAGACCACCTCACATCTCCCCAACTCAACTCATTCAATCACAACTCTTTAAATTGTAACTTTGTGATTGACGAGAAGACTTGCAATATTTGCTTGACAATCCCAACTGTACATAAAACAAGGACCCGTTGTAGAAGTATGGGATCGTAGAGGGGACTAGATGGCTTAAAATGGTAGGTGGTCTTATGTTTGTAAGCAGGTACAAGGGCCATAATGCCCCCCCCCCCCTGCCTTATGAGGGTTAACCTGTTGAATGAACTACAATACTTGGAATCCAGTCTGCATACATTGTCTGTTGCTATGTCAGGCAAGCCTCAGGATAGTTATAGTTAACAACTTTATCTAAAAAAGGATCCATAATATTTGAACATGTTACTCAACCAGTCTTTTGCCCACGGTATTGTAGTCAGATTTCAATTTTCATGTTCTTGATTATTCTCAGGTGGAGATGAATTTGGTGATGCAGCAGAAGGGTTTGGAGATGATGATGGAGATGGTGAAGGAGGAGCATGGGATGTCGATGATGAATTGGAGCTGCCTCCTGATCTGGTAAGTCTCAACCAACCACGCCCTTTACTTTCGTGAACACCTGCAGTTTTGCTTGTTACATTTGAAGGCAGAACAAGTTCTGGCCATGATGATTAGATGAGGTCAAGCACGGGCCATACTAAACTGTCAAGCAGTTAATAAGTCATTAATTTGAATGGTTGATTATGATATGTAAACAGGGGGGTGTTTCACAAAGATCCTAAGTCAAACTTAACTCTAAGTTGGACTTTAAAATTATGGAGAGTCACTCGTAGCCTTATAATATAATATATTCATAATTAAGAATTGTAGTATTTTAGACTTTTTATAAATTCCTCATCACGATCATGAAATCTTCTTGATAATAGAAGATATGAATGATTTGAATCAGTATTTTAAGACTTTTACAATAACTTTTACAAAATATTTTCATAGATGGTAACGGCTTTCCTTAATTGTTAATTTCAACTTAGAGATAAGTTCAACTTAGGGTCTTTGTGAAACACCCCCCTGCAATTTTGCTGGTTACATTTGAAGGCAGAATAAGTTCTGGCCATGATGATTAAATGAGGTCAGGCACTGTGTGTGTATTGGGTTTTAACAGACGTGTATCAACCAGAAATGATTATTTACGTCTGGGGACCCACCTTAAAACATCACCATCTGAAAGACGTGACTCAGTTTCGAACCTGCGTCCTTGGCTGAATCAGTTTGTAACTTGCATTGTTAGCTGGATTACAGGCGCATGCCACAACGCCCAGTTGTTGTACAGTATCGGTCATACAGTGTTGTTAAGAAAGAAAGAAAAACAAATTGTCAAGCAACTACCGGTAATCATATTAATTATGATGTTTGAACAGTGATATACATGTATTATGAAGACTTGCAATCATCATCATGTTAACACAGTGGCTAAATCTTGCTGAAGATCTGAAACAATTAACAGAACTTGATAAGACATGTTGTCTGTTAGGATATCCCTGTCCATGATGTTTAGAACTATGGTTGAAATTCTGTCTTGTCTGTTAATAGGAAACATGTAACAGTTTATAAATGTGTGTGGGTGTGTGGCCAATTTGAAGAGGGGTATAATGAGTTCAATCATTAAAGATAAAGTTGAGTTCTGGTCATGCGATTACATTGTGAAAAAAAGGTGTGGAATGGATCAGAAAAAGTTGATCATGTAGCATGTAACTAGTACTGGTGTGTACTGCAAGGTTCTGGAGTCATCAAAATCGTAATATATTTGTCCCAGTCTTGGTAAAGTAACAAGCACTGTACACAGAAAGATGTATATGGGACTACACAAATAGTGTCGGGGGCTACTAACCTTGATTTCTTTATCTTTCTATGTTCATTACTCAGCCAGTATACCTTTTCTACCAAAATTGTTTGGCAACTGACATTTATTTGTGCTCTTGAACATTCAGTGTAAGATTTGTTTGATTCTGTCGGAATTATTTTTCCTTTTTTTACCAGAAATCTAGTTTATCTTTAACCATCCTTCTTTGTCCTTTTTGTTGTGCAGGATGTGCCAGCAGGAGGAGGTGCGGATGATGACTACTTTGTTGCACCGGCTAAAGGTATGAGCCAGAGCCAAGTCTGGGTGAAGAACTCCCAGCTCCCTGTGGACCATGTACTGGCGGGATCATTCAGCTCTGCCACACAGGTAGGTCAAAGGTTATATTCCTCAACATTGGTTTAGGTCAAAGGTCGTAGATATTAATGTGTGTGGGGGTTGATACAGGTTGATACAGGTTCTGGTCTTAGTAGACCATGTACTAGCCGGATCATTCAGCTCTGCCACACAGGTAGGTCAAAGGTTATATTCCTCAACATTGGTTTAGGTCAAAGGTCGTAGATATTAATGTGTGTGGGGGTTGATACAGGTTGATACAGGTTCTGGTCTTAGTGGACAATGTACTAGCCGGATCATTCAGCTCTGCCACACAGGTAGGTCAAAGGTTATATTCCTCAACATTTGGTAAGGTCAAAGCTCATTAATATTAGTGTGTGTGGGGGAGGAGGGTCGTTGCCGGTTTTGGGTTAAGAACTCACCGCTCCCTGTGGCCCATGTACTAGCGGGATCATTCAGCTCTGCCACGCAGGTAGGTCAAAGGTTATATCCCTGAACACTAGTAAGGTCAAAGGTCATAGATATTAGTATCAGGGTTTTCGTGGAGGTGTACACTGTAGGTCAAGAACTCTGACACAACTCCTTGTAGACCATGTACTAGCCAGATCTTTCAGTTGACAGCTAGGTCAAAGGTCATTCACTTCAACATTGAAAGTTCAAATGTTGTTCACTTCAACGTTGAAATGGCATCAGTTTTCATGTAAGGACCATGATCACTTAATGATGATCACTTAATGATGATGTTAAGAATTTAGTCGGAATTGTGCATGAAGGCTTTATAACAAAAGTGATTG
This sequence comes from Strongylocentrotus droebachiensis, assembly GCA_035222895.1. Classification (NCBI taxonomy): domain Eukaryota; kingdom Metazoa; phylum Echinodermata; class Echinoidea; order Camarodonta; family Strongylocentrotidae; genus Strongylocentrotus; species Strongylocentrotus droebachiensis. Next base: position 63,387 of record JAVYIG010007708.1, on the reverse strand, counting down.
ATTGTCAAGGCCATTCTTCAACAACAGTTATTTGTAAAATTAGCACAAAGATAACAAAATGTTCCCAATAGGACTTCTTACAAATTAAAGTTTTCTCCTTAAGTCCACCAAAGGAAAACGGAATTGGGCTTGCTCAGGAGCAATGTCAGATAAACCAACCTTTCAGATTTCAGGTCATGGAAATGCCTCCTCAAGCATTCCTGATTTTGTCATGCCTTGTTCATTTCCGTCCTCTCCTCTCTTCTCCGCAGCTACTACACGACCAAGTTGGCATGGTCGACTTCACGTCCTACAAACAGATCTTCATGCAGACGTACTCCAGGGCTAGAACATCCTTTGTAGGTCTGCCATCTCTTCCCCCACTCTGCGGCTACACACATCGAAACTGGTATGTCCAGGGTTTTTTAAATCCTTTCAAGGTGGTTTAAAGATAAAGTTGAATTCTGGTCATGTGATTGAATTGTGAAAGAAACGGTGTGGAATCAATCAGAAAAAGCTGATCATGTATCATATAAGTATTGGTGCGTACTGCAAGGTTTTGGAGTCATCAAAATGATAAGATATTTGGCCCAGTCTTGGTAAAGTTTTTGTTATCCTTTTAGTGTCAGAGGTGGTTTAAAGATGCATAGTATTGGAATCAATGTGGATCGGTCGCAACCCTGTGCCCTGTCTTATAAAGAGTTGCGATAGACCCAGATTAATTGCAAGCCCCCCCCCCCCCCCCCCCAATAAACAAAGACTTTATACAAAGTCCTATCTGGTTAAACACAACAGAGGTTGGATTGATATCAAATTTGTGATCCATCTGAATCAATCGCAGCACTTTATAATATATGGCCCTTACATTACAGCTGATTGTTACTTAAAAATTGATTTTAAAATTTGATAGGTCAATCTCAACTTGTATCGGAAGAAATATATGATCTTAATATAGATATCGATTCTGCATCACGGTCAACTGCAAAATAGCAATAAATTGTTAACTTATCTTTGTATATCACACATAGGTTTGCAGTCTATTGCAAGTTTGAATAGGCTATTCTGATTGGTTGAAAGTTAGTTGAAAGTTAGCCTTTTAAACAAGTGTTGTGTGCAACAGTGATCTTGATTGGCCAATGCTTATTGGGAACTTTTGTGGGACGGGGTCGAGGCCAAGATTGGGTTGATGGTTTATTTTACCTGACTGCCAAGAAAGCATTTGTATACTTGTAAGTAAGCTGTCAGGGGACCGACGGCTTTAAGTCCTCTCCAAGGGAATTGGTAATGAGGACTATTGCCTACCAAAGGGCACTAGCGCATCGACTTGGTTTCGAACCTGGGATCTCCCGGTTACGAGACCACTGCTCTACCACTGAGCAATCGCGTCTCCTCGAAGGTTGAACTGAATCTAGTGACTTGATCTTTTCATAGGCGTGAGGCAGGAGCGAGAGGAGGCCAGCCTGCTGTAGGTATGAAGCTAGCTCATCTTGTCCAGAGGTTACAGTCTGCGTACCAGCTCACAACGCAAGGGAAGTTCCCTGATGCCATCGTGAGATTCAGGAGCATCCTGCTCAGTATACCCATGCTGGTGGTGGATACAAAGCAAGAAATCACAGAGGTACATTGGAAAACTGTCTCATACTCCTTTGGAACATGTCAAGTATTATTATTAGTATTATTATTATTATTTATATACTGCGCTTTTCCCAGAGCGACCCAAAGCGCTTACAACAAGAAGAATCCTACAAAAATGAAAATGAAAACTTACAGAATCCTACCAATCTGGATTACAAAAAAGGAATGTTTTAAGTACCTTTTTTAATGAAGAGACAGATGGTGATTGCCATGTCAAGAGCATTAGGAGCTGAAACAGAGGTGGTAAAGAAATACAGTGAGAACAAGAGTGATTATTTAGGAGATCCACTCTCTTTTTTAAATAAACATACCGGTAGATGATGGTTGAATGAGCAAGATGAATACAAATTGGAAGAGATGATGAGAGAATGAGAGAGAGAGAGAAAGAGAGAGAGAGAGAGAGATAATTAGGAAACAAAATATTGAGAAAGAAGTAGAAGGAGGGTGAGTAGGATACATATAGACTTATAATTTGAAATGAAGGAAACTTGGAGGAGGAACAAGAAGAGGAAATATTTGGAAGAAGTTTCAATGCGAATAAAAGTGTATAAAGAAACCACTTGCAAATAAATTAACAGTGATTAACCCTCCCGATCCTTTCTCGTTATGATAACCCACAGGCTCAGCAGCTCATTACGATATGCAGAGAGTACATCGTAGGCTTGTCGATGGAGCAGTACAGGAAAGAACAACCCAAGGGCAACCTAGACGAACAGAAGAGAATCTGCGAGGTAGGTCGATCTTCTTCTGAATGTTTTTTTCAGGAAAGAGGGAAAGATGACGAGGGAGGGGGGGGGGGATGATGATTGGATAAAATCTATGCTCAACATCTGATTACGATATGCAGAGCGTACATTATATGCTTGTTGATTGAACAGTAACAGAAAGAACAATCCAATTGTCATCAGATCAAATGATCCTGTTGTCTGATGAGGAAACATATATTGATTTACAGTAGGCTTGCGGTTGCACCATGTGAGAGAGGGGGGGAGGATAGGTGAGTCCTGAAAAGGACTGTCAGTAATCTTTGTGTTTTGTTCTACCTTTCTACAGCTTGCAGCATACTTCTCACACTGTAACCTCCAACCGATACATCAGATCCTGACGCTCAGGACGGCCATCAATCTATGGTTCAAGCTCAAGAACTTCAAGACGGCTGCAGCGTTCGCAAGGCGGCTCCTAGAGCTGGGACCCAAACCTGATGTAGCGCAACAGGTGAGTTGATCAACTGTTATCTGAGATTGTTATTACCAATAGTAGTTTGGCTTCACATGTTGTGATTATAAACAGTATTGTGTAAAACAATGGAAGATTATGAGTAGTGCAATTGTCATCTAAACTGCGAGTCTCTTAAAATACTCTCTTGTTTGTGCCGTTTTTTTCTTCCCCAGACGCGCAAGATCCTACAGGCTTGTGAGAAGAGTCCCAACGATGCACACAAACTCAACTACGATGAGCACAATCCATTCGACATCTGTGCTGCTACGTACAAGCCCATCTACAGGTAAGAGATCAAATCCCAAACAACTCTCCTGGGGGGTGTTTCACAAAGATTCAAACTTAACTCTAAGTTGGACCTAACAAATTGTAGAGAGCCATTTGTAGTCTTAAAATAAAATATATTCAAAATCGAAAATCAAAATATTTTAGACTTTTTATAAATTCCCCATCAAGAACATGAAATCTGGTTGATACTAGAAAATATGAATAATTTGAATCAACATTTTATGCCTTTTAAAATAACTTTTATATAATATTTTATAAAATATTTTCATAGATGCTAACGGCTTTCCATAATTTTTAAGTCCAATTTAGAGATAAGTTCAATTTATGAACTTTGTGAAACACCCCCTGGACTTTGGGAAAGATATTTTATATAAGGAGGTGGAGAGCATAGTCTACTGAGAGAGATAGTTGTGACAAGCGATCACAGGTCAATTCATGGAGCTCTGAATGGTTCCCGCCCATTGAGATTGTATGTTGGAGCTCCATGAATTGACCTTTAAATGCCTGAGTGTGCGTATCTCACAACTATCTCTTTCATTATGCTACATGTATGGTGGAGAAGTTTCAATAACTTTGATTAGCCCATGGCACTTTAGATTTTTCTTATTTTCTAAATTAATCAGTATTCCCTCCTCAAAATGGCAACAATGAATCTTATTTTCCACTCCTTCATAGTTTGAAATATATTTTAAGAATATTTATTGAATGAACCAATGTAAAAGAAATTCACAAAATTTAACAGAAAAATGAAACCAATTTGTACATTAAATATAGACTTTATATTTTACACAGCGTGACTAACTAAGAGACTTAAATGGTTAGTCACAATATTACACTCGCAGTCATATTTAAGAATAGCGGAAAAAGCTCAAAATTTTCTGTGATTTTTGCTCCTTCCCCAATTTTATCCTTCCCATGTACGGCTTATGTCCTTGAGGCTCTATTGTTGATCCCACTCAATAAGCCAGGTCACAGTTGCAGTCTGAGCATGAGCAGCAAAGGTCATTGCAGACCAAATTGTAAAATACTGGATACGTGCTCATGAAAGTTATTTATTGACTACCGGTATTCATTCATGCACAAGCAGTGCACTCCATAATACACAGGGGGAAGTATTCTTTGAAAAGGGGAAACAAAGGCTATTTATGTAGTACCTCCATGGCTGTAGGAGTGATTATTTCAATCTGTACAAAATGGGACCTCTTCATGTTTTGAAGATCTGGATATTCGGGGTCATTTGGGACATGTCCTAACTGTGAACTGGTCTATTCTTTTTCTTTCAGGGGGAAGCCCGTTGAGAAGTGCCCTCTGAGCGGAGCCTGCTACCTCCCACAATTCAAAGGTGAAGTCTGTCGAGTGACCCAGGTCACGGAGATCGGTAAGGACACCATCGGCCTCCGAATCAGCCCTCTACAGTTCAGATAAATGCCATCCTTCCCTGGAGATGATCGTCTCCGCAGAGCGTTACCAACCATTTTATAGCTAGCCCAATGAAACCAAGACATGATGGGTTCGAATTTAAAATAACACGCGTGCCCTTTTGAGTTACAGAGCATATCATCCAATATAATTTGGTGGAAAATTTGGCTGAAGAGTTCTCTGTGGTCCACATGATTAGTTGCCCCAACGGGCTAGTGTGAAATGAAGTTTTGTACTCCTATACCGGGTTTTATCTTGATGAGTTTACTGGTGGTACTGTAATGGAAGCTCCTAGAATTATTTTTGTTGCTTTAATATTGAGGGTTTCTTTAGTCGACTGTATTAGTCAGTTGCTGTGGTCTCTACCACATTTCACAATGTGTTTTACATTAGGGTGAACCTACAGTTAACAAATAAATTATTCATACCATTAGGAAGTTTTGTAATTTTGTAATATATGTGAGACATTGATTTGTCCCGATTTATGCTTCTTGAAAATGTGACATATTAGAGCTTACATCTAAACGTATTCAACAAAGGCCCTAGTTCAACTATGGTAGTCCAGCTGTCGTTCTTGAGTTACAAAAAACACACACACAAAATATATTTTACAAAGGGTATGAATAATTTAGTTCTTAACTGTAAGTATTCTTAAATCATCAATGGGGCTAACAACAGAGCAAAGATATTAACGAAAGTTTGAGTAAAGATTGTGACTAAAGATTGTGAGAGCGACAAGATAAGGACTTGCTTGTGAAGACTTTATAACTGATTTTAAAATAAGGCTTGGGTAAGGAGTTGTAATATATTGCCTAAAGTTTGGTCGAATCTAGATCTCTGTGTTGATGCTGCTGCAGAAAATTGCTTCTATTTAACATATACTGTATAACATAAATTTATATAAAATGAGTAGAAAAAAGAAAAATGTTAAAACTTGGGTTCTATTAACCAAGAGATATAAATAATAATGTTCTTCGCCACTCTCTTACAGCACACGTTGCTATCCCCTCTCATAGCAAATCCACCACTTCTGTCAATCAAAGTTGAAACATTCCTTACACTATGAAGTATGTGTACCTTGTACAGTATAACAATGTCAAAACGTATGCCCCTGCAAACAGCCATTAGCAGTTAGGTGTGTGAATTTAACGATATGTGCGGGCAAGACGCTGTGGAACACATCTGTATCAGGCTTGAAATTGCCCATTCAAATTATTTGTAAAAAAATCTTATTAGAATTGATAGTGTTATTTTTCCCTTTTTTCTTCTTCTGGGTAATGTTGCATTTTGGCTGGTACGGTTCATACAAAGTGTTCAACATAATGTATGATCATGTTATGTATACTTAAATGAAATTATAATATTGCTGATTACTTAATCAAAAGTGTAGCAAGTATTGATATGTACACAAAAAAGATATTACATATTACATGTCAATTCCTTGTATTTACCTATTTGTGACAAGCTTCATTATTGTTTTGTGAATGCTTGTTGTGACATGCATATTAATAAATATCAGAATTTTATGTAACATAATTTAAAGTTGTACTTGATATCAATTATTGTGTACTTGTATGCCAGTAGTAGGTCTCCAGAGGTCAGAATAGACCCTGGAAAGAGCGGCCTAGGTATGTGTGGATGGTGTGCTCAGATTCTATCCGTTTTTGTCTCGCCTGCGTAGCAAAAAGCGAGACATAGGCGCCGCTTTTCCGGTGACGGCCACGGCGGTGGCGACGGCGACGGCGTCAACATCAAAAACTTAACCTAAGGTTATGTTTTTGAATTTTGGATATAATTTTGAAACTAAAAGGTCTTAGTCATTGAAACTTAGACTATAGGGTTATCAAGTATCCCCAATCATGTGAGTAGAATTTCAGGTCACAAAGTCAAGGTCAAAGGTCATTTCAGGTCAACAGACTTGGACTATGTTTTGGCATCATCGAAAACTTAACCTAAGGTTAAGTTTTTGAATTGTTGATATAATTTTGAAAGTATATATTCTTAGTCAATGAAACTTGTACTATAGGGTTATCAAGTATCCCCAATCATGTGAGTAGTATTTCAGGTCACTAAGTTAAAGTCTAAGGTCACCTTATGTCAACAAACTTAGACCTTGTTGTGGCATCAACATCAAGATTTTGAACTTTAAGAATATTTTCAAAATTGTTCAAATTCCATGAAACTCGTACCCAAGGGTTATCAAGTATCACAAATCGTATGACACAAATTCCAGGTCACAAGGTCAAAGGTCATTTTAGGTCAGTAGACTTGGATTATGTTTTCACAACTTAATATGAGAATTAATAAATCATTTTTTAAAATTAATTTGTTCATATTTCATTTAAGTTATCGATTATGGTACAATTGATAGTAAATAATTCTTCTGATAATTCTTAGTCAATATTCACTTAAAAATGCTGATTATATTCAGAGGATTTCATTTTGTGGGGCCTGCTAATTTATAGTAAATAATTCTTCTGATGATTCTTAGTCAATATTCACTTCAAAATGCTGATTATATTCAGAGGATTTCATTATGTGGGGCCTGCTCATGGGCCACCCTGCCTTTAAATAAGGTTCCAACCTCAATTTGTCATCATATGTAATGCAGGCGAGAGCGTTTCCCTTGTTATATACTTCTTATTCTTCAATCATCCATGTCCGGGCCCCAGGCACGTAGCCAGAGTTTGATGTTTGGGGGGGGGGGGGGGCACGTGTAATCGATTGACGTCAAAAAAAGGGGTCTACAAAATTTTAACCGATCCTGGAAATTTTAGGGGGGAGCATGTGCCCCCCCCCCTCCCCCCCCCCCCCCCCCCCCCCCCCCTGGCTACGCGCCTGCTCCTCCCTTACACACATCCCATACAGAGCGCGATCCCCCAAAACAATCGTCTAAAAGTTATCGGGGTATATAGAGAATGAGAGCCAAGGACTGTCTCTAGTTCAGCGTTGAGGGTGTGTTATTTCATTTTCTCAGCTGATTGGGTGCGCGACACAGGAACAGTCCACGCGCTGTGGACTAGTAGATGGTGTGCTACTGCGGGTACAGCAGCTCCTGCTGGGTCTTAAGCAGGGCTCCCACTTAGCCGAGTTGGAGCCTCGAGTTGTGGCGAGCTGGCAAGATCTTATGGCAAGCAGTTTTATCATTTAAACATATTTCCTGATATCAGGAATTCAATTCTTAATATCAAGAAATCGAATTCCTGATATCACGAAATCGAATTCTTAATATCAAGAATTACCATTGCTTTACAACATAAAATTATTTCTTGATGACAAGAATTGATTTATTGATATCAATTAATAATACAACGGCTTGCCATAAGATCGCGCCAGCTCGCCACAACTCGAGGTTCCAACTCGGCTAAGTGGGAGCCCTGCTTAAGAGTTTTTTCCTCGTCCTTCCCGAGTTGACGATGAAGAAGGCCCTTACAATAGCCTTGGGCATTATTGCATGTACCTTCTCCCAGCATTCAATGTCCAGATCCAGCGCTTTCATGTCATGCTTGCAATTCTCTTTGTAGCACTATTTGGATCGGCCGGTAACAATAACTGCAAATGGGTGGTAGGGGAAGAGCAAAACTCTCTAATTTGTTCTCCTGCCGTGAGCTTTCATGAATTTTTCTTTCCTCGACACTTGCATCTATTGATACCAAATTCTTGAAGTTGCAGCCATTTCTATGGAATGCATGAATTGCACAAAATTTAGATTTGTATATTATCTGTTTAGAAGCAAATCGGCGTTTAGTCTGTGTACTTCAGCAGGGTGGTAAGATAGTAAGATGTTATTGACTCTATCGACCCCCTCTCGGGGTACGTGAGAACAAACATATCTACAACATAGTATCAATAATAATAGGTATAGCACACCAAAAATAAGTACAACAAACACATGTTATTTGATGATTGCAAATGATCAAGCCTTATGAAAGCTTCAAAAAACCAAAAACAGAATTGAAATCGGTCAATGCGTTGTGATTTTATACCATTTTTTTGATATCGCAAAATTACCGAAAAACCTGCCAGAAATGGTTAAATCGGCAAAAATGGCAAAATTCGACAAAGTTGACAACTTAATTCATCACTTTCTTGGACACAAATAATAAATTAAATTATCAGACACTAAAATATCATCTTTGTGGTAAAAAATACAAAAAAGAAAATTCATATATCTATTACCGTTTTGAAAACAGAAGCAAACAAAATATGTCATTTTTGCCATTTTTGCGAATCTGCAGATATGAAAAAGTTGTGAAAATAACTAAGTCCGTCTAATTAATATGCGCATATGTAATCAAATCAAAACCGAACATGATACATCAATGAAACCAATGTATATCAGACAGGTATGGAAATATATTTTTTTTGAAGAAAAAACAAATTATGAATATTCATCAAATATGCAAATTAGGTAATTTCAGCTAATTTTATATATATAGGAAAGTCAAACTGTTCATTTTGTTGGCATTTTTTTAAATCGTAAATTTAGAGATCATATTTACACCAAATATTAACATTAAATTCCAAATATTTTTGCAATGCCAATAAAATATGGCGATGGAAATTACTTGGATCACCGTTACAGCTATTTCCTCATATGTTTCGAAAATTATTCAGAAAAACCGAACAAATCATAAGAATCTGCAGACTTTCAGCTACATCACAGTATAGTTTCTTTTACAAAAATGTCAGATTTGAGGATTTATGACGATTTTCCGAGAAACCATTTAATTGAACAGGCCATAACATTCCACAGGGACTGAATTTTAAAGAAAAAGAAAATTTGGTGACCCCAGTGCAGTTGTGGCTACCTTGAGTGTAAATAACAAATTGATTCAATGAGTGAAACACATGAGGATATTGCATTTTTGTAGGGGAGTTTTATACATTGACGTGCATTTTCACCACGCAGAATAACAGTCAATGGGCGATCAGCGGGCCATGTCACACATGGCTGAAAAGACAATATTCTAATTAATAATTTAACATATTTCCCACATGCCTATAACAATGAAACTACACAAAATTGTAGTTAAAGGTATGCTTGAAAGATATGTGAAATAAAAATTCAAAAATATTGTTCATTTAAAAAAAAAAAAAAATACGAAAATAGCTATTTCTACCAACTGACTGCTGTTGTGTGCGTGTATGTGCATCACCCTAATAATAATAATAATAATAATAATAGTTCAGTTCTTGTATAGCGCGTAATACGTTATGAAATAACATCTCTATGCGCTTCCAAAGAGTTTTGGACTTCATTACCCTAGCTTTAGCTCCGGCAGCCTTATCGGCGCACAGTGCATTTCAAGGAATGATCCTACCAGATACCCATTTACCTCACCTGGGTTGAGTGTGGAAAATGTAGATCAATGTCTTGCCAAAGGACATTAGTGCCGCGGTGGGACTCGAACCGCGGACCTTGTGATCGACAGTCCGGTGACGTAACCACTCGACCACAACACTTCTACAATATAACAATAGTATGTGATAATATATGAACGATGATAACCATGTGATTATATGAACAATAATAAACATATTTACAAATCAAGGCGAACTGGGCAATTAACCCTCCTACCGCTACGAGTGTGCCTAACAACATTGCTTACTTGAGCTATCATTTACAGTATTGCCATCTACCCTTGCCTCTTTTGAAAAATGTGACATAATTATTCTAACAAATTTTGCTAATTTCTTTAGCTGGCAAGCATGAACTGTATTAAATGAACACGTCCCACTGGAAACTGGAGCAACGCACTTGGTCTTGAAGGCCAAGTCCACTCCAAAATTAACTTGGTTACAATAGAAGCAGAAAAATCAGATAAACCATTCCAAAAAAAAATTGAGCAAACTCGGATAACTAATAAGAAAGCTATGAATTTTTGATGATTCACACAATTTTGATAATCAAAATACACATTGGCAACTCATTCATGAGTCTGTGACGTCATTGCCTCACTATCCACTAATTGTTTTCTTTATATTGATAATATAAATTTCGCATCCCCCCCCCCTAAGAATCTTATTTCTTCACACCAGCATCCAAGTTATACTGATAGTAATATGTTTTTGTGGTGATGCACTAATATAGAGGTTTTTTTTCTTCAAATCATGAAAAACGTGAATTTTGATAAACTATTGATATAAGAATCACTAATTATGAATATACAATATTCAGAAAATAGTATCAATTCTTCAAAGTTCATAAAAGATTTTGTAAAATGGCATGCACGCAATATGATACAAATAATATGACTTGGGCAAAGGCATGGGAAAATCAAGTTTTGGGGGATAAAATGGGAATTAATAGATAAAAAAGCAATTGATAAATAGTGAGGCAATGACGTCACAAACTGATAACCAAATTGGCAATTTGTGTAGTGATCTCCATTGTTCCATAGTTTTTCAAAAAATCATAACTTCCTTATTAGTTACCCGATTTTACTCTTTTACTTTTTTTGGGAAATGACTTGTTTTTCAATTTGACAGAATGGACATACACAAATTTAATGGAATTCATCACCAATATAATTATGTTGGTATACAGAGTGGGCATGGCAAATCATGTACTAAATTGCATCAAATCTACCTTTATTAACTGGTAATCTATGTGTTCTACATTTAAATTTACTTAAATGTATTGCTTCCTTCTGACATAATATCTCCTCCAAATTGTTGGCAAAATTTCACTTAAATTGTATCATTATGAAAGAGGATGTCATTTAAAACACATTCCCGCACGGATTTTCAAAACAAATGTGTTTGAAGTTGAAAATTGATGAACGAATACAAAATTTAGGTTTTCTGTGTAAAACAGAAAACCCAAATTATGTATCTATTGAGTCAATATTTGTCTTCAAACGCATGCTTTGGGTGAAATCTTTGCAGAAGTGTGTCTTAAATGACTACTTTTTCACATTATGATACAATTTAAGTGAAATTTTGCCATCACATTTTTGGCGAATTTTGGGCTCTGAACTCTTTAGAAGCGCATTAAACATGTAACAGAGACAGGTTTGAATTTAAAATGACAGACCTAAAAATCTGAGATGGGTAATATTTATTCTCAACGGAAATTATTTTTGAATCGTTAATTGTACCAATCATTTGAAAATGTTCCAAAGCATGGCTTTCATGTTTATTTTTCTGTTTGAGCACCACGTATGATATAGATAAGTCTTCAACAATTAATCGACATTTTTGGACCAAATTTGACCAAGTTCTTTGGAATTTTATGTTTATGATTTCAAATTCGTATTCTGTAGCTGTTAGTTTCCAAAATCATAATTCAAGAGAAACAAATAAACCACTATATTTATATATATATATGTGTCTTTGCCTCTTATATTGACAAGCAATACGTACTACCAAATACAAACCTGAATCAGACACTGGCATACTTATTTGATGAAGGCTTAGATTTATGGTACTGCTAAATGTTTACAATTTCAAACGTAAATGGTTTGTCATACTCACATGTTTGACAACTACATGTTAACAGTATATATACATAAAGCCAATTAAGATTAATATCAACACCGTAAGTGTACATGAATTATACATTTGATAGAATGAAGTTCAATTTACATATTATAAAGCACATGAAATGTGTCACAAAATAATCAATTTCCCTTGTCAGTGTCGATCTCTCTCTCTCTCTCTCTCTCCCTCTGTCTTTCTCTCTCTATCTCTCTTTTTCTCACTAGATGAATTGGATTTATATCTATTTGTTCAGTTTAATAACAGGGGAACTTTCTTTCTTTTGAGTTACATGTGATTGAGGCCGAAACCTTTTCCATAATTTTGCAAGTGAGAAGACAGACGTAACTTTAGTTAATTGCAATAAATGATGGGTAGAGGTAATTTGCTGTGTTGTTGATTGACTAAAAGTGGCGTCTCGCTGCAGAAGGTAGTTTTTTTTCTAAAGATTTATGCTCTTTTTCTGTGAAAAGAATAGAAAAAGAACGAAAAGGAATTAACATTTATAGTATAGATGTACATTATATATCGTCGCTCGCATCACGAACCGTCCTCTCCGCGCATTTCCAAGCAAAAGTCAGTTTTGCAGAAAACGCGTTTAAAAGTTAGGACTCTTTGAAACAGTAATTGTTAGACTTTGGAATATATTATATTAAAAATCAATGGGACTACTTGAGAGCTTGGGTCTTAAAGTTTTAAACAGTGTGTTTAGATTTTCTTGAGTTCGAGTATTTTTGCTACAATTGGTTTGTAAACAGAGAGGACGGTTCGTGGAAAAGATAAAATGCGCGATCACGCTACGCGATTTCACCACGAACCGTCCGCTCTACTTGCGCGCAACCTGACAGTGTACAAATTGAATGGAAGGCTCTAGTCTGCACGCAACAGAGGACGGTTCGTGGTGCAGACAAATCCTATAATCGCTTAATGCCTCAGTCACACCTTTGCGTATTGGGCTTGCGTATTGCTGCGTATTGCCCGAACGCAGACATAGGCAGTCATACCCAATAAAGCGCAACGAAACGTGCTCACTGCGTACTCAATACGCAGACTAGCGCAAAGGCCTGCGTTTGCCACTCGCTAGTTTTGAAATTTTCTAAACTATCGCAAGCAAACGCAAGGTCAAATCACCTACGAGCGGATACGAGTGGCAACCAGTGAATGCGAGCAGCAGCGAGTGGCTTAGCGCAAGTATACGCAACCATACACACCTCTTTTTTTTTGTCACTGCCTATAGCTGCGTTCCTTGCACGATTTACCTCGCCAGAGCTCGTTGTCGTTCGCATGATTGCGCGTATTGTTGCGCTGTTGCTCGCCTACCACTCGCAGCAGCAAGAACTGTTGCAATTGCCGCTCGATACGCTGCGAGTCTAGCTCGTACGCCTTTCGCTTAATCTCTCTCTCTCTCTCTCACACTGCGATTAGTTGCCTAGCACCAATCACCTTCGCTGCGCTTCATAACGTTAATAAATAAACATCATTCGCCTCTGCTTCTTCCAGCTGAACCAAAAGCTTAAGCTTTTGCAAGGCAGAGCTCTGCTGCTGGGCCATTTTTTTTCATTAGATTGATTTTTCTTGTAGATGTAGACTCGTCAGAAGCCCGCAAAATGACTTTTATTTATACGCCGTCGCAGCCCAAGCGAGCTGGTACGCTGTAGAGCGAGCTGGCACGCAGCAGTACGAACAACAGACGAGCTAAATCGAGCGAACACGCAGTGAGACGCAACGAGACGTACTGGAGCGAGCGGCTAGCGAGCAGCAAACGAGCAAAGAACCAGTTACATACGCAACGTGGCGAGCAAACTGCGTATTGAATCGTACTGCTATGAGCAACAGCGAGCTATAGCGTGGTCAAAGGCAACCGTAGGCAGTCTTAGTACGAGCGGCATACGAGCTACCTACGAGCTAGATACGCAATAGTGTGACTGCTACCATCAAATTTGCCGCGTATTGCTGGGAACGGCTGCGTATTGATATACCCCGTACAGCGCAGCAATACGCAGCATCATACGCAAAGGTGTGACTGAGGCATAAAGGCCTATCTCACTGAGCGGCGAATGCTTGCGAACGTAGCGAATTTGGGGTTTCGCCAGAGTCTATAAAATGTTGTAAAAGGTTGCAAGAAAGATCGCAAACAGTTTTCTTTGTTGTAAACAGTTTTTCTTGTCGCAAAGAAATTTTGAACATGTTCAAAATTTCTTTGCGAATTTATTTTTCCGCAAACAGTTGCAGGCGTTTGCAAAACAGTCGTTAGCGTTTGCAAAACAGTCGTAAGCCTTTGCAAACGGTTGTTAAACGGTTTTGCTCTTTGTTTTCGTCAGTTCTCTGTGTTTCGCCAAAGCTAGCGACCACGTTACCATATGGTTCCTTTATAAAATCGACCCATTGAGTACCAGTAGTTAGCAAGAGGTCTCAAACGTTCACAAATAGTGGCAAAGGATTGGCAAATAGTTGCTAATCTTCGCAAAAGTTGTCGCTAACATTTTTTTACAGTCGCTAATAGTCGCCAACTGCCTTTCGCAAACACTTTCGGAGACATTCGCTCAAATGTTGCTAATTGTCGCTTAACGTCACTTAATGTCGCTGATTTTCGCCAACATTCGTCAGAAAAGTTGGCGAATCCAAATTCGCAACGTTCGCAAGCATTCGCTGCTCAGTGAGATAGGCCCTTTAGCGGACGCTTTGTGATGATTACGGTATTACGTAACCAAGCATATTAACGCTCTAAAATTTTTACAGGATGTAGGTAACCATGAGTACATACAAAAAATGAAGAAAAAAAATGAAAAATGAAAAAATAGCAAATTTTGCTAGAGAGGACAGTTCGTGGTGAGAGCGACGATATGTTGTTGGTCATGGTGATTTTAATTAGAGTATTACGTTTTACAATATATGTTCAATATTCTATCATTACCATCACATCATCACCAGCATCATCACAATAATCATAATCACCATCATCACTATTATAACCATCATCATCACTATCATCATAATCATCATCACTTTCATCACCAGAAACACCACACTTATAACAATTCCTACCATCACCTAGCTCATTATCGTCATCATCATCACCATCACCATCATTATCATCACCTGAATAACTGAAATCATGATCCCTGCCACCATCATCATACCCATCATCATCACAGTCATCATCATCATCTAAGTGTACCTACTCTTCATAACTCCTTACCTATCGCATTTCATTACCCAGGCGTCGGTTTGCATTCCATCATTTTAGCAAAAAAAGGAACAGACAAACTTCCAAATACAAGGAAGTACTTCCGTCCAAATATAAGGAAGTACATAAGTGCACACAACTCCCACAATTGCAATGATTGCCAGCACCACGAAAATGAGGAAGAGTATTTTCATCCACGAAAGTTGGCCCGCCAAGATACTGATGAATAGAAAGAACATGAGAACAATTAAAGAATCACAAAATATTACAACATAATACAATACAAAACAAGTAGTGTGGCACACATAACAAACAGGACAAAAAGTTATTAATTTTTTTATTGTAACTAAAAGACGTACAAAAAAAAAGAAATAATGAAAAGTGAATACGATTTTTTTTTTTTTTTGAGGGGGGGGGGGGGAGGGGGTAGTGCAATGCAATTCCAAAAATGTCACAAACAATAAGAAAAATCCTTACAAAATACAAATGTATAATAAAAAGGTTATTGAGTATAAAAATGGGGTAGGGTTCGATACCTTACAAGTCAAAATCTGGGAAGCCCCCCCCCCCAACAAAAAATAAAAACAAAAACAAAGACAAAAACAACTTGAAAATCTCTGACGAGAAATAGCAAAGCAAAGCAAAATTCATTACAAGGGGGGAGACACTGGATTTTCCCACGAGAGTTACCTTTTTCAGACTAGAAATAGATACACTTCCCAATCCCTTGTAATCTTGGAAATTAAATACAATCAAAGAAAATGGTGTTTTATTTGGGAGGAGGAGCGGATAATGTGGAAGGGTAAGGTGGATACACCCTATGCTAGAGACTTTGCCGCTTCATGCTTTAATTTTCCTAATACTGTCTTACCTTTCAGTGAGTTCGGAGAAGAAACCCAGCACTGCTTGTTTTCCAGCCCTCGCCGTTTCTCGACACTCCTCGGCCATGTTTTGGATTTGCGTTTTAAACTGCTTGTTGAAACTTTTCTGCATACAACATAGATCCTTAAGAGTCCTGGAAAGGATAAACAGATGGAAATAGTTTCACTCTTCACACACCCATGTACATGCATCCCAATCCACACTCCCTAGGCAATACTCCAACAGGACGCTTTGTTTGTCTTCACATTCAGTCATTGCACTAAATACTACTCCTAATCTCTTCAATTTGTGAAATGTGAGATTGGAATATATTATGCACTATCCCAAGATATATATAAACAACATAACTATCCATTATATGTTAATGCATTATGTTTACAATTTGGTAAACTTTGGAGTAGCAATCCCACTTTCTTACACTTCTCAAGACAATGTCTTCATTCTTGAAAAAATATAGTTAATGGCTGCCTACTTGTCAGATAGAAATTTGCGGCCTGAGACAACACGCGGTCCTTGATCTCCCGCTACTTCATTGACGAAACCCTTAAAGTCCTGTTCAGTTTTGACGGGCCGTTCCAACTCGACGCGTACACGGCCAATGGCGGTACATGACATACATGTAAACATGGTGGATGAAACCTATAATGCTGCTCTGATGAATGTCGTTCCGTAATAATGATACTGAAAATAATGATAATGATAATAACAACAATAATAATAATAGGTATAATAATCATACTAATACTAAAAGTACAACAATTACTAACAATAATATCAACAATAATATGTTTTTTAAAATAACGAAAAACAAGAAAAGCAACAACAATAATGATTATAAAAGTAATAACAATCATAATAATAATGAATATTAATTAATGACAAGTATACAACTAATACTTTTACTACAACTACTAACGATAATATGACCAATAATAATCTGTTCAGTTCATTCCATAGTGTATCCTCCAGCCTAATCAAAGGGCTGTACCTAATTGACCTTTTGATCGAGAAAAGCTCCATCTTTGTGTAGCGCAGGACCATGTTATGAGGACCATTGTCAAGGATGACAATTGAGAAGGTTCCACACAAAAGAGCCAGTACAATAGAAGCCCATGGAGAAATGTCCATAAAGGAACTTGGTAACATTGTGCAGATGAGAGAAAATGGTGATAAGGTATAGATATACATTTAAAGATGATCCGAAAGTTTGATTGAAAACGGACCATTATTAATGATAACAATTGGGGAACACTGATCTGATCGATTCCTTAATTTCTCCCAACTGTATTATTACAATTTAATTACCTTTTGTCTGAATTTAAATCCTCAGAAAGCAATTAATTGTCTCTATATACCATTTCAGACATTTAAGTGTTGACAGATTTGTTAAAGCCTGTCTTAACTATGTCATATTTTGAAGGGAAAACGATTGGAAAAATTCAAAAATGCTTGGGAGAAAGTATGGTTGATCACTATCACAGGGTGTTGCACAGTGACACCTTCAAAGGTTTTTCAACAGGATTTTCTGCCTGTTAGAGGGTAAGTACAGTAGGAGGAATATAATAGGTAACATTTCATACACAAATTACGTAGTCTTCTCATCAACCTTCAATAATGTTACCGAGGCACTTTAACAAGCATGAGGGATCGAGTCCAGCCAAATAAGACCCACTACATAGGATGTTATCCATGGGAGAGCTCTTGGCGGCGATATCGATAAACTAAACCTTCCATAAGATCGTTACACCAGAACTACAATTTCGTGTTTCCAAAACTCTCATATTAGGAAAGAAGCCTCTTAAAATACCACATGTCACAACTTCCTGTGTGGTAATATGAAACATTTAACGTGAGTGTTAAAGGTGATACTCTATGCAAATAAATGTCCCTTAATTTGTTACCTACGGCAAGTATATGTTATTTTTAAGTTTTTTCAATTACTTAGTATATCACAAAAAAATTTTGTCTACTCGAAATCCTCAATTGAAATGTCTAAAATATCCGCCTCTCTTTGCATAGAAAATCAGTCACGACGCTGGTCTACTATTTATGACCTCACGTCCGGGAGAGAGTATATTCACGTACCCGGATGTTCCATAGCAATGATGTGCAGAGTGATACGATTTTCTGCATATTTTTGTTTCAAAGGCTGAAAAGTCTAATAAATCATAATTCTATGTACAATTCTTTACCTTCCCCTAGTACTTCATAGTATTAATATCAATTCCCCTTTTAAAAATTATGACATATACATGCCAACGATGTGATATTAGTCGATATTTTCACCATGTAATTTTTGTTTTGGTGTTGAAATCGGCCCAGGCACGGAGTGAACAGTAGCTGTCTACCCATGCACAGTTCATTACCGTACTACAGCGATCTCCCGATGGTTTCTTCTTCCTTTTTCCCATGTCTTTCGCCTTCCTTGGCCCTGAACATCCTTCATCTACCAATTCTGACACCGGTAGTCAGGAGCAAGTCTTTGTTAGTTGTTTTTCTTAGCTGGCAACGTCGCTTTCATTCTCTTGCAATTGCCGATAAACATTATAACTAGCGCACGTACGTTCCATCACAAGCAAGCAGCGCCTAGAGCAGCGGCTAGCTTGGTCTTACCTCCCGATTCTGCTCGCTCCACGAACGTTCATGCAAGAGCCGCATCACTCTAGCGCGCTTGCATGATCTCGTTCAAGTTTGATATTTTACAACATAAAATGTTTAACTGGTACTGTATCCTCTTTTGAGGCAGTCACACCAGGCGCGTACGCAGGGGGGGGGGGTTTAGGGGGTTAACCCCCCCCCTTTGGTATTTTTATGTGTATAAACCCCCCCAAAAGAAACCTAAAACCCCCCCTTTTGATTTTTTTTTTTTTTTTGTTATTATTAAAAAAAAAAAAAAAAAAAAAAAAAATTATCCCCATGAATGACCCTAAAACAGGTGACCTTACCCCCCCCCAACGGAGCAAAATGTCAAATTTTCAAATTTCGAGGTCAAAAAAAAGAAAAAAGTGTCCTCTTACCCCCCCCCCCCCCCCCCCCCCCCCCCCCCCCCCCCCCCCGCTTATTCAGCGGTCGGGTGAGTCGTTGCGATTTTTTGGGGACCCCCCCAAAAAAAAAAATGTGTCCTGTTACCCCCCCCCCCCCCCCCGCTTATTCAGCGGTCGGCTGAGTCGTTGCGAAATTTTCGGCCCGATTTATGAATGTTAAAACCCCCCCCTTGAAAAAATCCTGCGTACGCGCCTGAGTCACACACATCTATGATAAGTACTATCATAGTTCTAGACATATTCGTTTTACAAAACTGCTCATGTACATCTGATGACAATATAATGCATCCGCCTATTCATAAGTGCACGATTTAACTTTAATTCCTAAGCAGTAAACTCGTCTTAAATCTCTACCAAATAGGTGAATATGAGGATATAAAAAGAAATCAGCGACTGGAAAATGTTACTTCGTTATTCTTCATTCAAATGAAAACAGAAAATCCATCAAAATATACTCCTTAACAACAACAAATCTAAGCTCTGACAGGATAGCATTTACGTAGGGATATCACTGCCATTTCCCCCTCACTGCATGAGCCCACGACTCCCGTTCGTGACGTCACGGATAGAGGCCCGACTCTACGTGCACTTCCGGGTTTCAGACTTAGATATTTTGGTAGAGTTTACTCGAATAAATTCATTATTCTAAACTTGTTTTGTCGGGTGGACACCATTTGGTGTTATTATGGGGGTTAAAAGCTTTCTATTTATGTAATTATCTCAGTATTTGGGATTGTCTTAGAGTATCAACTTTAAAGGTTCAGACCATGACTCTGTAGTGGACAAACAATAGTTTTTCTCATGAATTTCGACACTTGTACATGTATAATAATTATGTTACCATGCCAAGCAAAAGAGGAAATTTGCTATCGCTCTTTAGTATTTCATAAACAGGGTTCAAATTAATTTGTTGTCCACAGGGGCTCTTCCAAAATAAAAAGCGCCCCCGTGAGCCTTCTCACGGGGGCTCTTTTAGTACAGACGGGGGCTCTTTTTTAATACAAATTTCCACTGAATTGGTGGTACTCATGAAACTCCTAAATTATTTGCTATATCATCATTATCATTAATAGTCGGCATTATTTCTCTTACAACTTTACAAGTTATAACATGCAGCTATTGGTCAGATCTCTTCCCTTTGTACGAAATATCTGGTCCAAGCCCGTATACATTCGCGTATGAGTATAAACTTGAAAAAGCATATCAAAATACAAACTATCAAATAAAGAATCAATGCAGATCATTAAAGTTAAGAAAAGTAACGCCAAATTAAAAGACAGCTTTTAACATTGCCTTGTGATGTAAACAACCTTCGCTTCGTGTTTGTGATTTGAAAACAAAACCTTAGGCCTTGATTTCTTTTCAGAAATTAAACCGATTATGACATTTCTATAGATGTTGACGATTTTTCTTTGAAAATGTTATATTAAGTTGACAGCGTAAGATGCAATGTGTATTTTTTTTTTTTTTATCTTTTAAAACTTTTATTTATCAAGTAATTCGTACATACATCATGATAACAATAATCATAAAAATCACTGTACAATAATTACAAAAGGTAAGAACAGATGAAAAACGTCCAACAATACAGAAATAGTGGGTAACATTTTTTTTCCTACAGTATATATCATAGGATTAAAATCAAAATAATTCTTCCACAGGGGACCATTTCTTATAGTGCATTCCTTCAATCTTCTTTTGTTTTGCAATGTTAAGTTCTATATATTTCGTGTTACTGATAAAAGACATTAGCCCACTTAAACATGGTTTTGCGTTTTTGCATTTTTGGATATAAATATATCTTTTAAACATAAGCAACAAGTGATTCAATAGCATCATATTGGGCCCTTTCCAATCTTTGATGAATCAAAACATTATTCTTTTCTTGCTGAGATCTTCAAACTTAACTTTAAATTTCGTGCCAATATTATCAACAAGTTCCTGTCTAAGCTTAGAAGCAACATCACAGTCATAAAATAAATGAACAGGTGTTTCTAAAGTTGAATTACAAAAGGTACACATATCTGACTCAACTAATTTTATCTTATACAATCTGTTATTAGTATAAAGTATGTTATGTGACAGTTTGAATTGGAAAACTCTCATTTTTACTTCAATTGTGCACTTGAAAGGTAAAATATAGATTTGTGACCAGTCGTTTTCTTGAATATCGAAGGTGCTAGAGAATAATTCTTCACAAACTGGTCTCGCTATTACTTCAGAAAGAAAACCCTTGTACACTATTTTCGACTTGAGTTTAAATAGTTCAGATAACTCTAATTGAGAGTGCTCTTCACTTTCTCTATTCAAGTTTTTTTCGAATACCAAGGGAACAAATTCACATTTCCACTCTTTCTTCACAGAGTTCACTATTGCCATGTATTGTAAAAAATATTTGTTTGAAACACCTTTTTCATTTCAAAAATCAAAATTAAGAATTTTTCCATTGTTATCAAACAATTGGTATATATTACAAAGACCTGCCTCATGTAAAGCTCTGCAGTATACTGACCTTTTATCAACCAGAATGAACTCATTATTCCAGACACTCTGCTTCAGTATACTGACCTGACTTCTATCGTTAGTAACCAATTCACAATGAATATCTGTTTTTAACCATGCTTTCAATAAGGCAACATAAAATGGAGGAATATCCTCGATTTTTGGTAGTTTCTCAATTGCATAATTACTGACAAAAATAGATTTACCACCATAATATAACCTTAAGAACTTCTGAAAAGGAATAGTCCAGCTGTGATCTGATTTGTGAAAATATCGTTGAACCCATTTTACTAGCTGAGTATTTATCATACATTGAATATTTGGGAATTTCAGTCCCCCTTCTGAGTAATCAGCATACATAGTTGCTCTTGAGATTTTGTCCGGACCGTTCCACATAAATGAAAACATGAGCTTCTCAATTTATTTGACAAATTCAGTTGGCAATGAAATGTTGGACATTATAAAGGTTTTTAAGATTTGTGTTTTGCCAATCAATGTTAGTCCTCTGTTTTTCCATTTAGCAAGTATATTTCTCATTTCTTTAATTCGAGTTTCAACGTTTATTTTCCTTGCTTCTTCAAAGTCATATGAGAAATATATGCCCATAACTTTTATGCCCTTCTCTGGCCATGTATAAGCACTGTCCTTTTCACCTTCATGCCTATTCTTACCGATCCACATGCCTTCAGTTTTAGATTTATTTATACAAAGACCAGACATTTTTGAAAATTCCTCAAACTTTGAAAATACCATTTTTAGGGACTCATTACTTTTGCAAAAACATGTTATGTCATCAGCATAAGCTGTGTATTTTATTTCCTTTCCCCCCACTTCAAAACCCACAATATTGCCATTATTTCTTACTCTATTCAAATATACTTCCAATCCCAAAATGAATAACAGACGTGCAAGAGGATCATCCTGCCTTACTCCTCTGCTAACTTTGAAGTAACCTGTAGTAAACCCATTTAACAGAACACAGCTACTGATATCTTTATATATAATTTTAACCCACTGTATTAGTGAGGGCCCAAAGTTATAGGCTTCCATACATTGGAAAATAAATGAATGGCTTAATGAATCAAATTCCTTGGTGAGATTCAATGCCATTATTATACCTTGTAAATCCTCTTTCTCTGCATAAAACATGAGATCTGATATTAATCGAATCCCTTCTCCAATATATCTCCCTTTAACAAAAGCAGTCTGTTGACTGTTGATCAAATTTTCTATCACTTTAGATATCCTTTTGGCTAAACATTTAGAAAGGATTTTTGCGTCAACATTTATCAGAGTGATTGGTCGCCAGTTACCAAGTTTAAGTTTGTCCTTGTTGGGCTTAGGAATTAATTTTATTACTCCCTGCCTTTGTGAAACTGACATACACTCGTCATTGTATGAAGCATTAAAAGAATCAATCACATATTTTGAAACCAAAGGCCAAAATACCTCATAAAACTCTACTGTGATGCCGTCATTTCCTGGAGTTTTATTTTTTGCCATTTTCATCAATTCCTCTTTTGCCTCATTGCATGATATGCAACCTTCACACAAGGCCTTTTCTGATTCTGTTAACTGCTCAAGTCTACTTTGACAAATATATTCCATACAATCCTCTTGATATACCATATCTCTATTCTCAAAAAAATGTTTGAAAGGATTCTTTAATAAACATTTGGATGTTTGCTTGTTTTCGAATAAGCCCATTCTTTGTATCCAACACATCAATACATGTATTTTCAGCCAGGCTTTTCTCTAATGATAAAAAATACTTGTTACTTTTCTCACCCTTTTCATACCAAGTGCACTTTGACCTCAAAATTGCCCCATCCGCAAAATAGTCATAAATTTTATGTAATTTCTCTTCAATTTGTTTCTTTCTAATTAAAGTTTCTTCTTTCAAACTGTCCCCTTCCATTTCATATATTTTTTTCAGCTCTTCCTCTAGCTCTTGTCTCAGCTTTTCCTTTTCACATTTTTTCTTTTTTGAAAATGGGATAGTAAACTCTCGTATTTTATATTTTAGCCAGTCCCACAGCATTTTTTTTGTCATGTTTATGTTCATATGCATCAACCCATAAAGGTACATTGTCACTAAGAGCCTCAACAAACTCCTCATTGTTTAATAGACTATTGTTGAATTTCCAGTATGAAGGCCCCATTCTCTGTTTCTTAACATGTAAGTGCAATGTAACATAATTATGGTCTGACAGCACACATGGAAATATATCATTTTCTACAACGTTAGTTTGCAAAGTTTCTGTGATTAGCCAGAAGTCTAGTCTTGATTGGACATATGGTGTATACCTCCTCCAAGAGAATCTTTTAGTTGTTTGGTTTCTTACTCTCCAAATATCGATAAGATTAAAATAATCTTTCAAACTGTCTACCAGGGTACAAGAATGCTTCCAAATTGTTTTCATAGCACCCCCTTCTCTATCCATGATCAAATCCTGAATAAGATTAAAATCACCACCTATTATACATGTATGACCTTCATTATTAAATTCTTGCAGTATTGAGTTAAAACCATTAAAAAACTCTACATGCTCTTTTTCATTGTTGGGTGCATAAATATTGGCTATAACAAAAAATTTCTTGTATATTTCAACTTTGATACATAAAAAGCGTCCTACTTTATCTTTGACCGAGTCAATAAGTTTAATGTCCGAAGTTCTTCTCAATATTATACACACTCCTCTGCTCATGGATGTTCCGTGGCTGAATATTATGTTTGATCTGATTTGATTTCTCCACAAGATTTCGTCCTTTTCGGTGGAATGTGTTTCCTGTAGTAAAGTTACATCCTTTTTTAACTTTAACAGGAAATTGAAGTATCGCTTCCTAGCCTTAAAGTCCCCTAATCCATTTACATTATGCGTCATTAATTTCAAATCCATTGTCCATCATGTAAGCATCAAATGTTGGTCCCACTATTTCAAACAAAAAACATAAACAGTTACAATAGGAAAAAATGCACAAAAAAGGTGTGCATGAGGTTGTTCCATCAGCCTCTTTCATCGTAGCTCAAGCGACGCATCGCGTTGTGAAAAAATGATCTGATATAACCCTCCTTGTTCAACAAACTTAATCAAAAGTGCCTTTTGTTGCTTTATCATCTTGCTCTTTCCTTACTTGTTGCTTTAATTCTTCTTCTTTCTGTTGATGGTGTCTTTATTTTTCAACCTTTCTTATACTCCACTTCCTTCTGTGTTTGCTTGTCGCGGTAGAAGAGCCTTGCTGGATATTTGAAGTAAGCCCTTCCGTGCTCTTCCTTCAGCTTCTGTCTGGTATGTGACATCTTTTTGCGTAGGTTTCTTATCTCCTTAGGTAGCATTTCATCAATGAAAATGGGGTTTTCCTTGTCTTCATACACAAAAGGTTTGTTTTTAGGAGTTTTCTGGCACTTGCGAGGATGGCACTTCTCGTCGTGTACCGATTGAAAGCCACCATTATGGGGCGAGGAGCCCCTCTTTTAGATGCCTGCCCAGAGCGATGCGCTCTCTCTATACGTAGGTCTTGCCCCTGCATATCCAGATGTGACTCTGCAAAGGACTGGATCCGCCCTTCACAATTTCCTTTCTCACAGCCCTCAGGAAAGCCAAAGTAAACAGCTGTGCATCTCATTTCTCTAGCTGCAAGATCAACAAAACGTTCCTTCATTCTTTGATTTTCTTTCTCAAGCTCTTTTACTCTGTCTTTTGTTTCATTAAGCTCAAAATCATTGTGCTGTTGTTTGTCTTTCAATTCGTTGATGTCTTTCCTGTTTTTGCCTATCTTCTGCAGAGCCACATCTAGTCTGGATGTCAAGTTATTATTCATTTTGTCCACTTTACTGTTTGTATTGTCTATTTTGTTAATAATCGTCATAAGCAATTCCTTTGTATCATTAGCTGCGGTGTTACTTGCCTGATCTCCGTTGCCGTTTGTTCGTCGTTTCTTGTCAACATGGTCCATCGTACTGATGGCAGATTCCACGCCCAGAGCTTCGGGGATAGATTTATCGATGTGACCGGCAGGTACTTCACTCATTCTTTGAGTATCCATTTTGTCCCCGCTACTGTCCATAATTTCTGTTTCTTTATCTGATTTGTCTCCAGGTTGTTCAAAATATTTAGCGATGGTATTTGGGTTCTCTAAGATCCTTTTCCTAGCAGACATTTCTGCTTTTTTTCCTCGGGTTTTCTCACTTCGCAAAAATGCGTGTTGTCTCTAGAAGTGCGCCATCTTGAGCCTCCCGCAATGTGTAAGTTAGTATAGCTTCAGATTGGATTTTTTGTTTCGTTACACTCTCTGGTTAAATACATAAATCCATAAACTTATAAAGAAACAGACAAGTTTCAGAAAAATAGACCAATCGTCACAATCACTTAACTTTATCTTACATAGACACTGTGTACGTATGTTTTACAAAAACAAGACCATGTTAAACTACTAGGTGCAAATTACTCCATGTCTTGTATTTTTTTCGAACGAGCTGTTTTTTATTGCGTTGATACCACGCTTATCAATGTAGGCGATTTTGCCTTAAAGATAAACTTTAGTACTGGTAATGCGATTGCATTGTGAAAGAAAAGGTGTGGAAAGGATCAGAATCAGTTGATCATGTAGCATGTAAGTATTGGTGTGCACTGCAAGGTTCTGGAGTCATCAAAATCATAATAAATTTGACCGAGTCTTGGTAAAGTAACAATCACTGTACACAGAAAGCTATATATGGGACAACACACATGGTGTCGGGGCTAGTACTACCTTGATTTCCTTGTCTTTCTATGCTCATTACTCAGGCAGTATACATTTTCTTCCAAAATTGTTTGGCACATGTCATTTATTTGTAATCTTGAACATTCAGTGTAAGTTTCGTTTGATTCTCTAAGAAATAATTTTCTTTTTTTTACCAGAACTGGAGTTTATCTTTAATGTGCTCGCTCTAAAATATAAATCTAATCTTCGTTTGCATACGTATTACTCAATATGTATAGGAGATATGATCGTCGCAATGTAGTATAGTCAAATTGGAGTTTTCTTTGTTCGTTTGGACTAGTTCTCTTAAACATATACAAGTATTATATAATTTTTATGAACACTCGTGAATTCCAGAGGGAAAAACCGTTGCAATCGACTGAACTTTAGCCTATTTTTGTTCTATTTTTTTTGTCGCGCCCATATCGCCTTTGTAGTTGATTAAAAGCTGAAATAAGGAAGTACTTGAGCTCGAAAATATATAACTTCACTGTTCTCACGCGGGGGTGATCTCGAAATAGAAACTTGGCCACAAAACACAACTAAACTATTCAGAATAAATTGCAGAAAGGACACTGGACATGAAGACCTTGTCAATCTTATTACACAAGTGTAATTAACACTCCTCTTCAGAAAAGTAGAGACCTAGACCAGACCCCCCCCCCTGATTAATGCTTCGCTTGAAGAAATAGAATTTCGCGGAAGAAGAAAAAAATGGTTTTAATGGTAATGGTCGACATAAAAACTCTGAGCTCATCCTGTTCTCTATTTAAAGATAAACTTGAGTTCTGGTAATGCGATTGCATTGTGAAAGAAAAGGTGTGGAATGGATCAGAAAAGTTGATCATATAGCATGTAAGTAATGGTGTGTAATGCAAGGTTCTGGAGTCATCAAAATCATCATAGATTTGGCAGAGTCTTGGTAAAGTAACAATCACTTACACAGAAAGATGTATATGGGACAACACATATGGTGTCGGGGCTAGTACTACCCTGATTTCCATATCTTTCTATGCTCATTACTCAGCCAGTATACATTTTCTTCCAAAATTGTTTGGCACATGACATTTATTTATAATCTTGAACATTCAGTGTAAGTTTCGTTAGATTCTGTGAGAATTCATTTTCTTTTTTTACCAGAACTCAAGTTTATCTTTAATTATGATCGAAAGAGAAAATTAGCGCCACCCTCGTAGTTAGTTTCGAAAGATGGATGATGTATATACTGGGCTGTTATCTTATTCTTATTTTGTCCTCGTTGCACGTGCGTGCTTTTCTTCTCAGTGATTGATTTAGTTTCTTTTCTTTTTTAATGAAGTACATTTAATTACATCTATTTGTGAACTAGCTTCCTCGTTGCTTTTTCATTAGTCCTCACTGTGATGCACGTATATACGTGTGAGATTATATACAACAACGTTATCTTGCAGCTGTTTTGCTCGTTCAGGCAATCATTGTACAAGACAAACAAATGTATGTTTTATCACCTTGTGCCAATTGATATCTAGACAAAATATTTGATACCTACAAGACTGTGACACCATTAACTATAACCTCGTATAGTGACCACGCAACTTTCCGTGACTCTTTTTCCATACCCCCTTCTCTCTCTCTCTCTCTCTCCCCCTCTCTCTCTCTCTTTCTCTCTCTCACTCTCTCTCTCTCTCTC
Organism: Strongylocentrotus droebachiensis; assembly: GCA_035222895.1. Classification (NCBI taxonomy): domain Eukaryota; kingdom Metazoa; phylum Echinodermata; class Echinoidea; order Camarodonta; family Strongylocentrotidae; genus Strongylocentrotus; species Strongylocentrotus droebachiensis. The sequence goes on along the minus strand of JAVYIG010007708.1, from coordinate 35,339 downwards.
TATCTCCCTCTCTCATTATTTACTTATTAATTATACCTATTATTTTAAGCTAACAAATAGCATGCCCCACCTCGCACAGGTGATGTCAAGTCCAAGTAATCTTGTCCCATACAATGTTACCGACCATGCACATCAACGTTTCTGTTTATTTGATGACTGTATGAAGTTTACAGCCCTAAACATGATCGCAAAGGACTTTCGAGAATTCAACTCAAGGGCAATTTCAATACCCTATTGTAAATTCCATAGGAATCATGTTCAGATTACGTAATACATCATTGTAATGCTCGAAAATGTCAATAGGTGAGGACTAGGCCATTGGAATTGCCTTTTTCGAAAGTCTTTGCTATTTTGTTCCCAAAAGCGTTTGGGTCAGACAAAACATAAAAAAAACTATATTTTTAAGTCGATTGTGTTCATACTTCCATAACACATTTCAAGAATATTAATTGGAACCATATATGGGCAATAAACTAGGACTTCCAAATTAGCATGTACCTGTGTGAGAGATGGAATCTAGCAAATAGCATGTAATCGGTCTTATATAGGGAAAGGGATCTTTTTGTAAACAACAAAATGTACCTTTAATTATTTCACTCTGTCTTATCATTATTATCTTACGTAAATATAGATGTACTTACTAAAGATTGGGAAAGGGGAAAGGGAGAGAGAAGAGAGAAGAAATACAAGTAGGAAGAGAACAAACTACATTATTTCCATGGTAATAACTTATAATTTACTATGATTAATCTATAACATTACAAATATATCCATTCATATTTTTTTTCAAGTCATGTCGTTTAGTGGAAGCACCCGTAGACATGTCGATTGTACCTTACTATATCTAATTTTGACTACATATTATTTATTGGGATTTAAATATGAATCTGAAAGTTTATTCCTCGAATAACCTTATCTGGATTAACATGACTTTGACATAATATAGTTGTCCTCGTGGTGCACTAACAGTATTGCACGTAAACAGATTTCGACCTTCCCCTCTTTCCATATTTTTTTTCTCGCTTCCGGAAACGCATTTTTTTTGCTTGATCCAAACACAGAGATATCAATTGATGGAACCACTTTTTATAGACTGTAAATGCTAAACATAGTTATTTACTGATGATTCTGCAAACTGTATTTAATAACATTATTAATGAACAATCTCAGATTTACATTTGTGTGCACTGCAAATTCGTTGTGTAACGACATTGGGTGGTTCACTCCTTAAACACGGGTTGTGTTAAGTCGTGTAATAAAACATTACACAACTTTACACAACGAATTTGCAGTGTAAAGTTGTGTAATTCTTATTTACACAACTTAACACAACCCCTGTGTAAGGAGTGAACCACTCAATGTTGTGTAAAGTCGTTACACAACGAATTCGCAGTGTATGATTTCTGTCTACATGTTACTATACAGTGCGTCCCAGAAAAAACGAAACCGAGAATTGTCGATGTTTTATCATAACTTAATCACATAAATGACACATATTTGAAAAGCTTAGATCCTCTTCTTTCATTTGATGCAAGTCATATGATGCATATGTCACGCATGAGTGATTAAAAGCAATTTGAAGAGAGGAAACCGAAAAGGTATTTGGCGGGCGGTATCTGAATTTCAAAGAGAAAATCACATTTCTAGAAAGGTGGGTTTTTGCCCTTTCATAATTATGACACCTCAATCAGGAAAAATGAGTAAGGAATGACAAAGTTCTGTTTGTTTGAAGTAGCCCTTACATTTTTATAGTTTTAGCAAACAAATTCGTTTTCACTGGCTGCCTGCCGTAGCAAAAAGCAGAATTGACAACAGACTTAACTTCGTTTCGTTGACAATCAGCCATGCATGCAAGAAGTCTTTCGTCTACGGCTGATTGTCAACGAAACGGAGATAAGTCTTTTGTTAATTTCGTTTGTTGATACGGCAGGCAGCCAGTGAAAACGAATTCGTTTAATACAATTATGGAAATGCAAGCACTACTTTAAACAAACAGAACTTTGTTATTCCTTACTCATTTTTCCTGATTGAGGTGTCATATGAAAGGGCAGAAACTCAACTTCCTAGAAATGTGATTTTTTTTCTTTGAAATTCAGATATCGTCCGCCAAATGACTTTTTGTTTTCCTCTCTTTAAATTGGTTTTAATCACTCATGCGTGAAATTTGCATTATATGGGTTGCATCAAATGAAAGAGGAGGATCTAAGCTTTCCAAATATGTGTCATTTATCAATTATAATTGTGATTAAGTTATGATAAAACATCAATAAATCTCGGTTTCGTTTTTTCTGGGACGCACTGTATATTCCTTTCTTTAATTTTTTGTTTTTATTAAACGTCTATCTATCAAAATATCTATCTTGTTAGTTCTTTACTTTATACCTTTTTTCCCTTCTTGATAGATAAATTATTCCTTAAGCATCACTATGGCTGGAAATGTACGCATGTTTATCTTGTTAATACCATTATAAATTACCACTTGTCACTGTGAATATCATTATCATTTTCATTTACATTTACATTTACATTTACCTTTCAATTACATTTACATAATTTCAATTACATTTACATTTTCTTTTACATTTACATTAACATTTTCTTTTACATTTACTTTTAAATTTGTAATTACATTTACATTTACATTTACGTTATCATTATCATTATCACCATCATTATCATTATTATCATCGTCACCATTACCATTATCGTTATCATAATCATTATCATATTATTGTTGATGATAGTTTAAAATAAATAATGCTACCATTATTATCGTCACTACCAGGGCTCAAATTAATTTTTTGTCCACGGGGGCTCTTCCAAAAAAAAGAGAGCCCCCGTGAGCCTTCTCACGGGGGTTCTTTTAGTGCTGATGGGGGCTCTTATTTTAATACAAATTTCCATTGAATTGGTACCCATGAAACTCCTAAATTCCTTGGTATTTTATCATTATCATTTATTTTTCAGAGCAACCTTATTTACATTCTTTCTTTACTTTTAGTCTTTACCATATCCTTCCCAAACACAGAGGCGGAGCTAACTTTTTGCTAAGGGTGGGGGGGGGGGCGGGGGGGGGGGGTAACCCAAATACGATGTGGAGCATCGTCCACGAGCCGCGTAGTGGCGAGAAGATTTTCGTTGTTGCTATTTTGAACCCCCTTAAAAGATGTTTTCCTGGCATCTACTAACATCTACTAATACTGTGTAGGTCTGAACACATGATAACATTTTCTATGCACATCACATTTTCACTTGGCAGCCAAGGGGGGGGGGGGGAGGGTGTTAAACCCCCTAAACCGCCTAGATCCACCCCTGCAACATCTTTGGTGATCTTCTTCTCAATATTGATTTACTGGTCGAGTTACATTATTTGCTGGCCTTTTAGAATAACCAGATTTCAGAGGATTCACACTTTTCACAACGAAAAACTTCTCCATGTTTCAGTCCTTGCGCGATCGTCTCCAGCTCCAGCAGATATTGGGCGTCAGCGTGCACACCGGTACTACCGGCGCAGTATAGCCACTGCTGAGGGCCGCACTAGCTGCACTACGAGCTTCCGTTGTTTGTATCGGTAATACTCATAGAGATGGGAGAGAAAGCGCCATCTAAGTTCCATTTCATTGGTTTAAGGTTTGAAAATTGATACTCAATATTGTGTTTAAGTTATATCAGAAAAGACAATCTTTATTTTATAATTCCACGGGGGCGATTTTCTGACGGGGGCGATTATGGAGCTCACGGGGGCGAATCGCCCATCGCCCCGTGTATTTAATTTGAGCGCTGGTCCTATTGGTTTATATTGGTTTCTGATGGTTTGAATGGTCTCTATGGCATTTAATTATATGGGTTCAACAGAAAACCAATAGATTACAATAGAAACCAATATCATTTTTCTAATGGTCTCTATGGGATTTTCGACCTGGGAATTGTTGTTGATGTAATTGTTGATGGAATTGTTGTTGCGGGGGGAGGGGGAGGGGGGGGGAGCAATTTTATCAGCTAATTAGCTCTCGTCAGCGTAGCCATGTCCATCTTTAAAACTGGATTCAAGAGCCTCTTATTGCCGGGTTTACAACGTGTTTTACATTTTCAATTTTAATTTCCTCGTTTTATTCACTCTCTTCTGTCCCGTTCTATCATTTTTTTAGTCTGGAAACAACTTTGCAACCTAAAGACAACGATGAACAGGGTTTTGCTTCTCCTATAAATGTAAGAGTTAGGGTTGCTTGACCCCGGTGTGTGATTCCAAAAAGAACATTTTCGACCGTTAATTTCAACACAAGTTTACATCTTTCGTACAATTTCTTTTAATAATATTCCCATACCTTCCTCACTATGTGACATTAAACAAAATAGGTGTTCAATGGTTTCTTCATGCAATAAACAGAATGTATATGCGCTGCTTGATTTAACCTGTATTTTTACACAAATCAGAGTTTGTTAGAGTAATGCAATTGATCAAGTAACCATCTGAGTGAAACGTCTTGTAAGGTTTGGTAGTATATAATTAAAACAACGCCATTTACTTAATGAAATTTGTTGCCGAATTATTTTCTCTTCCCATGCATAATTTATTTGTTAACTGTAAGCGTTAAAAAAACATTCGAAGGGTACGTTGAGCACATTTCCAGGTGTGACGTGACTTCACTCCGCGTGCGCAAAGCTCGCTCACTGTTCAGTTTAAACCTGTCCCAGCAGAATCCCTTTGTGATTCCCCACCCCCTTCGAATATTAAGATATTACAACAAAAGCATAAATCTAATATCACAGTGATTAATGGCGTAGTTTTGACTAAAAGTGATTCTCTTCTGAAAAAAAATCAGCAGATATCATCGCATTACAATATTATGCCCGAATGTTATGAGTACCATGGAATTCATGCCCATACATATTGGATGGCGGAGTTCCTGTTGCCAAGACAATTACCCGCCTTCTAGAAAATGAAGACCCTATCACTTTAATCAAGTGGAGTGGAAACAAGTATAAAGTAGATACTAATTAAGTGTCCATTTGCTGCCCAATAATCGTCCCCACATGTCCTTGTAATTCTTTTTTGGGGGGTTAGATATCCGACAATATTTTGTAGAGGGATTAAAGATTTAAGAACAAATAATCATAGGACCCAAAGAAGTGAGATATAGTGTATCATTTTTAAGGTTTATAATTAAAAGAGATTGCAAATTTGAAATTGCTGGATTTTTGGTTTTAGTTTATTTTCGCTGTAAGTGACAGTGAAATTTGATTAAATATGAGATTAGTTAGCGAAAATAAACTAAAACCAATAATCCAACAATTTCAAATTTGCAATTTCTTTTAATTATAAACCTAAAAAAGATACACTATATCTAACTTCCATGAAAAGAATATGTCTTTCATTAGTATGAATCAATATTTACTCTATGATAGACAAGTTACCCAAACACGATGGATCTTTATCAGATTTGATACACCTAGAAGATAAAGAGGCTGCATGGTATAGTGAATAACGTGAAACACAGTTTGATGATATTTGTTGTGAGTTTGCAATGAGAATCTAGAACTAAAGTAATAGTGCGTATTTACTGTGATAAAAAAGAGGTGCATTCTAAGGGTGCGTTTAATCGACACTTTTTCACCCTAGAATCACGGTTTCTAAAGACGTTTAGTTTAAAACGCAATGCGTTCAAGCGATTTTTTCGTCGGTCGTAAAAATAAACGTGTTTGAAAACACAAACATGAAACGCTGAAAAAGATGCGTTTTGTATCATGATTCAAAAGAATCACGGTCGCTAAAATTCGATTGAACGGACGGAGTTCTCAATCATGATTGTATGACGAAGCCTCTTCCGGTTTGGGAAAAACCGCGCGCCCGCTTTGCATGCAATTTGCGTTCACTATACCATCGTGGCCTGTTCCGTTATGTTATTCCTTGTTTTTCCTTCTATCATTAATTCTGTCTTTCCTTATGTTATTCTTTGTTTCTTCCTTCTATTCTTATGTTATTCTTTGTTTTTTTTCCTTCTATCACCTTTTCTTATGTTATTCTTTGTTTTTATCATTCTATCATTTGCTCTTTTTGTCTTTCCTTATGTTATTCTTTGTTTCTTCCTTCTATACTTATGTTATTCTTTGTTTTTTTCCTTCTATCACCTTTTCTTATGTAATTCTTTGTTTTAAGCATTCTATCAATTTCTCTTTCTGTCTTTCCTTATGTTATTCTTTGTTTCTTCCTTCTATCATCTTCTCTTATGTTATTCTTTGTTTTTATAATTCTATCACTTTCTCTTATGTTATTCTTTGTTTTAATCATTCTGTTACTTTCTCTTTCTATCTTTCCTTATGTTATTCTTTGATTCTTCCTTCTTTCACCTTCTCTTATGTTATTCTTTGTTTTAATCATTCTATCACTTTCTCTTTCTGTTCTTCCTTATGTCATTCTTTGTTCCTTCCTTTTTTCACATTCTCTTTCTGTCTTTCCTTATGTTATTCTTTGTTTCTTCCTTCTATTTTTTATGTTATTCTTTGTTTTTTCCTTCTATTACCTTCTCTTTTGTTATTCTTTGTTTCTTCCTTCTATTCTTATGTTATGCTTTGTTTTTTCCTTCTATCACCTTTTATGTAATTCTTTGTTTTATCACTCTCTCTTTCTGTCTTTCTGTCTTTCCTTATGTTATTCTTCGATTCTTCCTTCTTTCACCTTCTCTTATGTTATTCTTTGTTTTAATCATTCTATCGACTTTATCTTTCTGTCTTTCCTTATGTTATTCTTTGTTTCTTCCTCCTATCACCTTCTCATTCTTTGTCTTATTATTGCGATCTATGCTCAAAACAGCAGTCGACAGTCGGCCGTAAACAATTCCAGAAAGCGCGCGCCGAAGTTCCTGGGCCATACTGCGCAGTGTGATGCGCAGTGGTTTGGCTCGCAATGAGCTAGAATCAGCGTTGATGAAAAATCGCTTGAACGCAAACCGCAGTGACCTTGCTTTTTGTAACGGCGTTTTGAATTGTGATTCATGTTTGTGATTCTAGCTTCGAAAATTCGATTGAACGCACCCCAAGTATCGTATTCGAACGGCATTCTTACAAAGCTGTAAGAATTTTCGTCAATTTGAAGTTCCCGCCCGAAAGCGGCGCGAATTTGGAAAATTCTTCATTCAGGCTAGTTCTGCTTGATTCCTGCTGATTCCAAATAAGTGTGACGGGGGTTTTATCGATCATGAGACCTATACTGTGCTATATTGCGCTTGGAATTGTAATTAGGTATTTGAGCCACTCATTTTTCTATTTTGTTGTTGTTGGTAAAATGAATTTATTAATAAATATATGCTTTTAAACAGATCAAACAAACATACACAATCAATTATTGAAATAACATCGTAGCATCTTTACATAATTCAAATAAAACATGTTTTGTTTCTTGAATAACAGTGTGTAAAAAAATGCATATATTTTTTTTCTAACTACTTAGTCTACAGGTAATATTTTCTATTTCTTTAGCTCCATTTAGCTGTTTCTTTTTCAATATCATTTTAGTATCACTCTATAGAAGTTTCAATGATAACATCAGTATTGTACCTGAAATATAGTGCAAGACACCTATTTGATTCAACACACAAAACTGGGACAAAAAGTTAATTCCAAAGTTTGTGATCGGATACCACCTACCTAGGGGCTGGGTGTCGATTGTGCACAAAAATGATCATCAAATAATTAAGCAAAGCATTAAAAATAAATACATTAAACCAAATCCAGCATCAACGGCGAAGTCTGGAAAGATGATGCTGACGACGGCGACGATGATGGCTATGTTGATGACGAAGACAATATTGATGATGATGTGGGCGATGTTGTCGTTGATGATGGTGTTTGTGACGTCAATGCTCAGGTGGTCAATGGACAATGTCCACGATGCCAAAACAATTTGTTCGAAGACGATGCTTGAAGAAATTAAATCGCTCGCGATGACCAGGTAACAAAATAATTAGTTACTTCGCGATGAAGATGACTCAAACAACAAGCGACGACGATGACGAAAAATATGATGGCAATGACTACGATATGGTGATGACGATGACAATAATCAAAAAGTCAGCACAACACAAGGGATGACGGCGACGATGATAATGTTCGGTTATTGAAGAGACAGATGTGAAATACGGCAAGATGACTAAAAATAACGAGTCGATCGATTTGGGATAACAATTGTCAAAACAATGATGCAGAATGAGAAAACTAAAAACTTGCTTTGTTTACACTGCACGTAGTAAAAAATGATTATATCACATCGTATAAAGAGGATGAAAAAGTCACTCCAAATAACGATGTATATCTCGCGAATCGTAATAGATTACACGCGCTGTACGTAATTGCAAATTGCAAATCTACGTAACAAGAAAATATATTAAAAACCAGTCAGAACCGGTTTGAACAGGTCTGCAAAGCCAGGCAGGCGGAATGGAAAAATACCACGCCAGGGAAATTAGGTATCCCTAGTCGCACTTTTGAAAATGAGAAAGTAAGATATATTGAAAATGTACAAATCAATGCATAACATTTGTAAAAATTGAATACACATGCACAAGTAACGTACAATTTCAGCAAGACAGACATATATATAATAATATTAATATAAATGATTAACAAGGAACAACACTATTGACCTGTATAATTACTAGTTTAAAAAGTATGGGATAATATTTGAGAGAATTCCTCCGATCTTCAAATCACGCATCGCACTTCAGTGGTTTTTTTTCGAACAAATGATCTGCTTAAATCAAAATTTACTTTGAAGTAAGATCTCAACTGTTTAAGAAATAAATTATTAAAGAAAAAATAATGTATAAATAGCCTTTTTGAGTCATCACTCTCTTCATTGATATTAGGCTACGTGTACATTTACTTAGTACAAACACTGGTATGGGCGCCAGCTCTAGGTCTAGGACTCCGCTCCTGTTCATAAATAAAGGAGGAAAAGTTAAATAAATTTACCAAAACTGAAATAAAGATACTTACACAATAACTGTTGCGAAAATACTCCTACACGTCTACACGTCTGTGTGTCGCTCGGATCAGTAACAAATCTCGTCTGGACAACCCATGGGCTGAAATATAATGTGATATTGCGCTTTATAAAACGGGTTGAAGAATATAGCCAATTAGGAGCGTCGAAATGGATCACGTGTGTGTACATTAAAAATTTATCCAGAGTTTTTGGGAACTAGAGATAGATGCCATGTGTTGCGTCTGGCCAGATGAAAGGGGCTACCTGTAGATTTATACATGTTGTGGTGCATCCGGGGGGGGGGGGGGGGGGTGGAAGCATCGTGGGATGATTAAATATTGCCATGGCTGCATCAAGGTCCCCTGTTTCAAGGTATTGTGCTAGCATGGTGATATCTGGAATAAGAAAGAATGAAATCTATATATTACATCTTTCTGATATGAAGATTTGGGGGTATGAGTTACAGGTTAATGCTAGTGTTGGACAATAATTAAAAGATTAAGGTGTTAGCAAAATCAACAGGTACAATTACTTTGGCTACATGCAGTGTTTGTTGAAGGCATGCTGAAGGGATTTTAATGTAGGCCTACTGGTACATGTCTTGAACTGTTTTGATGTTGCACATAATTTTGTGTAATGTTCCTGTGCTTGGAGGATGACTGTTGTTGATGAAGGATTCTGGTGGTGAGAGGATGCATTACCCATACGGGGAATACATCCTCTCACCTACTGATTTTGATGTTGGAAGTGAATGTTGGGATAGTGTCTGTACTCACATTGGCTGGAGTTGTTCGATACGGAGTGCCATTCCAGGGAATAAAAATACAGAAGTTTCTTTTTTATCATAAACCTACTCGTAGATTTCATGTTTTGATCGACAAATTGAGGACCTGAAATAATTGTGGACGGTAATGGTAATAGGGCCCCCGTCATACGAGATGAACACGTATGCCCACGCATGGTATTACCGGACACTATTGAATTACGACTACACGTATCGAATGTGCAAGTCGAGTGGGGGTGATCAAGAAATGTATGACGCATCGTAAGAACACAAAAAAAAAACTTAGAAAATTTACACATCTAACTTAGCCTAACGTATGAGTGACAAATACATGCCTTTTTCATGAAATAATCAAATTTTCCTAATGCCCGTGCAAAGTGAATGGCTGTCAAGTTTGTTTTGAGAATGTCATTTTGCTATTTGTTTTCCGTGCATTTTCTTCTCGCGCGACTCGCGACTTTTGCGTTTCGCCATAGACATAACACGGTGTCCGGCAATACAGGTCGATTTTCAGCGCCGCGAAATAAGAATCATAACATGCTAAATAATCTGGTCAAGTTGACGCGATTTCTACATTTACACTTTTGCGTAGCGAATAATGATTCGAGTAGTGTAAAATATAAACAGTTATCGCTCAAATTTTCTATCAATTTGAAGAAAAAAAAATCACATTTTCACTTACCCATCATTGATGCCATTGGCCTCATGATCATCTTGAACTTTGAACTTTGTTTGGGTGACATTTCCGAGCATCCGAATGCTTCCGAAGACGTTGCTTCCAAGACCTATGATGCCGAAGATGACGTTCTGTGTGACGTCACAGGTCATTTAAATAAAATAATAAAATTCACTTTTTGGCTCAGATATATACTGTTTCGTATGTTTTTCAGCGTTTTAACCCTCTTCAAACCATTCTAAGGCGTTCCATGCGATACAATGTCAAAATGTTGGCTACAACATTATCTGGGGCATTTTAGGTCATTACCAGGTATTTTACTACGAAAGTAATTGAGAGTGTTCCGTTAAAGCATTAGTCGTGTGGTGCGCCACCTACCGGTGGTTCCGGGAACATTGCGTCAAGAAGATGCAAAAAAAGTCACAATGCACGCCGCGTGTAATTCAATCAATGTTTATATACGAGAAGTCTCACCATGCATGCACTACACCGTTTTTTTACGAGTCTACTGTAGCCGTGGTCGTCTATATGTGCGCACGTTATTTGTTATGACGGTTGAGGGGAGACGTGTTCTGGCTTTGCTAAAATAATGATGGTAGACCCATATTATAGGCCTACCACTAAATACACATCAGGGGCAGCGGAGCGAATTTGAAAATGAAGGAGGGGGAGGGGGGCACTTCCTCTTTTGAAAAAGGTACACTCCCGAAAAAGGGAAAATCATATCTCCCAAAACTACTCCTTTGTCCGCTTTTTAAGGCATTGCTTAACAATGTTAAATCTGAGATGCACGGCCCTATACTTGTTATCAGCGTCTGTGATATGGTGTAATCTTGAAACCCTAACAAAATTGCGCTTCAAAATGACCAAGAAATGGCCTCAAAAAGGTAAACATCTTTGAGTGACCAGTTTTACCATACTCATTTCCCCCAACAGAATGTAGTGTTAATTATGAAAATCGTTAGGAAAACGCAAAATTTGATTTCGATTTCCAATCATAAATATCTTGATAATCAGACAGGCGATCGGCTTGCTAATAGTCATAGGGTTCCTGACTGACCTAAAGGCTTATAGTTATGATTGCAGCATGAGCTAAATCCAGGATTTTGTTTCAGAATCTGAGACAAAGTTACTCAATCCCTTTAAGTGCACGCTAGGTCTAAATCATCATCATCTAGGTTGTGCATTCTTCTTGAATAGATGTTTAACGACGTAAACATTTGTATTTTGTCGCCGAGACTTTTACATATTTTTAAACATTATGTTGCATTTGATCATTTATGATTAAGCAGAATTCGAAATCCTAAAAGAAGAGAGCTCTTTGCCCTAGCTATACACTGTGCTACATGTATGTCAAACACATTTGTCGGTGAACAGCGACAAAGTGTTTCCTCTTACCATAGGCAAATTTTCCTATGTACTTACATCATTCTGAGAATTTTCCAAAGAACTGTATTATTATCGCCGTTTATTTCTGTAAACGAACTCCCTGGCGATGGCTGTAACATCAAGTCCGTCTACTCTGGCCTTATGAATGTGCAGGATCAATTATTTTACCCCCGAGTTGATAGTTTTGAACAGAATAAAAAGCAAACAATTTTATGACCTATTGGTCGCAGAGAAATACGAATGCCCAGTCAGTACGTTTAGACTAAAGAATAGATATGATGTTTCAGATAAAGAATTGTTATTGGCTCGTTCGGGTATCATGTCAACTACAATTGATGTAATTTACAGAGAATTTCAGTTCCAGGTATTAAATAATATTTTGAATTTGAATTAAAACTGTATAAAATGAAAGTCATTAGTTCCCCATTATGTTCTTTTTGTGACCTAGAAAATGAAACGATTGAACATGTTTTTTGGAAAATGTATACAATAGTACAAGATTTTGGGAAATAGCTCGGAAAAGAGCTGACAATGTTTGATTTCTCGATTTTAACCGAAAAAACGGTAATTCTTGGTATTCTGTCGAAGAATTATATTCTTTTTAATCATATATTAATAATTGCAAAGAAAACAATTTACCTAAATAGATGCAAATTAGTTAAACCAAATATTTCTAACTTCATTTCCTTATTAATTAAATCGTATAAAAATAATGGAGAGATACATTGCTATATACGCAATGAGAATAAAGCTGCCCATGACAGCAGGTGGCAGGGCATGGCCCAAAGGATATCTACTGTCAGATAAGAAAAGAGAGATTTTTGATATGTTAATAAGCTGTATAACGTTCAATGTATTATGTAATTAAATGTTCATTTTCACTGGTGTGTGAATCATTTGTCAAATATATCAATGTACCGTGAAGAGACCAAAAATAAAAAAAGACAATTTCAATACACAAAAAAAAAGGATCAAGAGTATATTATGTCTCTGCCTCTTCATTGTGCTCCTGACATAAGTCTTTATTCTCCTCTGCACTGAGAATGATCTCTCTCTCTTTCTCTCCTGATGTTGCACTCATTGGTGCAAGAAGGAGCTTCTTCACATGTGTTAATATTCGATTGGCGCAATCACTGTTTGATATAGCAGATACAATTAATTATATTATAACATCAGGCTCAACTTGGCGAAACAGTTCTCCGAGCAGTTTCAGTTCCCCTTCTAGCCAGGGGCGTCATTAGGGGGGGGGGGGGGTAGCGACATCCCCACCGAGAGGGAAATAAAAAAAGGAATGGAAAAGAAAAAAAAAAGAATGGAAAAGAAAGAAGAAAAAAGGAAAAGAAAGGAAAGAGAAGAGAAGAAAGAAGGACAAAAGGGAGAAAGGAGAGGGAAAAAAGAAGAAGAAGAAAAAAAGAAAGGAAAATAACGAAAAGTTTCAAGTTTCAAGTTTTATTTTTCCACATTTTACAGAAAATACATGTATAGACATTTGTATTCTATACGACATACAAGAGAAACAAATACATATATATGTTTATGCCTCTCATATTTTCAAGAAATACGTACTCCCAAATATAAACCTTAATCAGACACTGACATTCATTATTCGATGATCTATGAAAAGTGACGAAGACTTTGATTTATGGTGCTGCTAAATGTTTACAATTTCCAACGTAAAGGATTTGTCATAATCACATTTTTGAAAAATAGATGTTAATAGAGTATATACATAATGCCAATTAAGATCAATATCAACAGTGTACAGTTGATTGCATGAAGTTCATCTTACATAATATGAATAAAGCACATGAAATGTCATAAAATAATTATTTTTCTCTTCTTGGTCTCTCTCTTCATCTGTCGTTCTCTCTCTATCTCTCTTTCTCCCAATAAATGAATTCGATTTACATTTATTTGTTCAGTTTCATAACAGGAGAACTACCCCAAGTATCGTACAGTGTAGCTGTAAGCACGACCTAACAATGATGTAAGGTGTGACAATTTTTCACGGATTGTGTGCATCTCAACATGCATTGTTTGTAATACATGTGCTAGAACAGCTAGCTATAGATTCACGAACAGCAATTTCTTTCCATCAGATAGCTTTTCCATGCACAGACCATTGTCTGTCATATCACATAACAAAGGGTCTGATCAGCAAGACTGCACTCAATTGGTACTGCACTGTACATAACTCTGCTCCTGCTCACAGCCTGTCACAATACACTGTACTGGCATGGACATAATACTAGTATAATACAAGCTCAGGGCCTTATGAAAATGCCAAAGTGTCAAAACATAGTCTGTCCTTGCAGACCAGACGCTGCCTCCAGCTGGACTATGTTTTGCATGAGGCGTCACAATGCCATGTGACCATTCTGCAATGATGGAATAAAATACATAAAACATAATATCCTTCTTATGAGTCCCACATGCCTTTTTCATAATTTTACAAGTGACAAGACAAACATAACTACAGTTCATTGCAATAAATGATGGGTAGAGGTAATGTGCTGTGCTGGTGATTGGCCAAAAGTGCCATCTCGCTCGCTGCAGAATGTAGTTTTTGAAGATTAATACCCTTTTTCTGTGAAGAGAATAGAAAAAGAAGGAAAAGGAATGCGTATTTTTAGTATAGTAGATGTACATTATGCATGTTGTTGGTCATGGTGATTTTAATTACCGGTAGAGTATTACATTTTGCAATATATTTTCAATATTTATCATTACCATCACCATCACCACCATCCTTATCATCCTTATCATCACCATCGTCATCACCATTGTCACCACTATCGTCACCGCATCATCACCACCATTATCATTATCATCATCACTATCATTATCATCATCACTACCATCTCAATCATCTGACATCATCACCAGCACCATCACCATCACCCCCATCATCATCACCATCATCATCATCACGAGCATCACCATCACCCCCATCATCATCACGAGCATCACCATCACGAGCATCATCATCATCACCAGCGCCATCATCACCATCACCAACATCATCACCACCATCATCATCACCATCACCATCATCACCATCATCATCATCATCACCATCATCATCATCACCAGCATCATCATCATTATCATCATCATCATCACCATCATCACCATCATCATCATCATCACCATCACCACCATCATCACCAGCACCATCATCACGAGCACCATCATCACCATCATTATCACCACCATCACAATCACCATCATCATCACCATAACCCCCATCATCATCACCATCACCATCATCATCATCATCACTATCATCATCACCACCACCATCATCATCATCATCATCACCACCATCATCACCAGCACCATCATCACCATCACCAACATCATCACCAGCACCATCATCACCATCATCATCACCACCACCATCATCATCATCATCATCACCATCATCACCATCATCATCATCATCACCATCACCACCATCATCACCAGCACCATCATCACTATCACCACCATCATCACCAGCACCATCACCATCATCATCATCATCATCACCACCATCACCACCATCACCACCATCATCACCAGCACCATCATCACCACCATCATCACCAGCACCATCACCATCATCATCATCATCACCATCATCATCATCATCATCATCATCATCACCATCATCATCATCACCAGCACCATATCATCACCATCACCACCAGCACCATCACCATCACCACCATCATCACCAGCACCATCACCATCATCATCATCATCACCATCATCATCATCATCATCACCATCATCATCATCATCACCATCATCATCATCATCATCACCATCATCATCACCATCACCCCCATCATCATCACCATCACGAACATCATCATCACAGTCATCATCATCGAAATCCATAGTCTTCTTTACCTATTGCATTTCATTTTGCACTGTCCGGTATCTACTTTCCTGTAACAAAGCCACTGACGGCCCGCCAAAGTAGAGGAACGACACGAGAAGTCAAAATTCCAAACCCCACGATTCCTATGATTGACAGCACCACAAATATTAGGAAGAAGATAGCACTCCATGAATATCCGTCCGCCAAGACACTGAAGATAAAAATATATGAGACCAATTATAGAATAATAAAATATTACAACATAACTTGAACAATACGAAACAAAAATAATGTGGTACACATACCAAACAGATTTTTAAATATTTTTATTGTAGTTTTGAAGTAAATTTAAGACATCATGAAAATTATTATTATTATTATTTTTTATTTTTTTTTTTTTTTGGGGGGGGGATGGGTAGTGCAATGCAATTTCCAAAATGTAAAAGTAGAAGAAAAATTGTTACTAAATATAATAAAAAGGTTATTGAGCATTAAAATGAGGTAGGGTTGGATTCGTTACAAATTCAACTCTGGTGCTGATGTACACTTTAAAATCTAGCTCTAACGAGAAACGGCAAAGCAAAGCAAAAAACAAAACAATTACAAGGGGAGAGGGGAGACACTGGATTTACCCACCGTTTCTTCTCCCTCCTGTCCCCTCTAAACTATATGTTTAGCTACTTTATGGAGACATAATATATACAGGGTTCACACATTGTGTAGCGGTTTGAGAGAGACTTTATTCTGTCATTAATTTAACACCAAAACAACAGTGGGCGCTATACACATTGTAACATGTGTTATCATTTTTAAGACCAGAAAATGATACACTTCCAACTCCCTTGTAGGCCTACTATTGAAAATTAAATACAATCAAAAGAAAATGTTGTTTTATGTGGGAGGAGGGGGTGGGGGTAATGGGGGAGGGTAAAGTGGATACACGCTATGCTAGAGACTATTACTCCAATTTTCATTAATATTTTCTTACTCTCGTGTGACTTCGGAGAAGAACTGAAGTACTTCTCGATGTCCAGCCCTCATCGCTGTTCGGCACTCCTCAGCCATGCGTAGAATCTGCGGAGCATACTGTTGGTTGAAACTAGTACGCATCTCACGTAGATCACAACGAGTCCTGAAATGGATAAAAATATATAAAAAGAAAATAGTTGAGACCCATTTGACACTCCCATGCAAGAGTGCCCTTTTTATACTCGCATGTAAAAGCATGCCATATACACACTACCTAGATGATACTCCAACAGGACGCTTTTGTTTGTCTTCACACTCAGTCTTCACACTATTAAAGAATACTCTCCTCCCTTTTAGCATCCCTACAAATATAAACAACATAAATAGGCATTATATTTTATGTATGTTATTGCCAAAGAAGCTAGAAAAAAGCCAGTCAGTCACTCAATAGTGTCTGACAGTGAAGTCTAGCAAGTAAACAGGTTTCCTTGCATAATTTGAATATTAGGACACCGCTAACATTTAAATTTTACAGATAGGACATACTTAACATATTCATAATTCCTGCAAAGTTCTACATAATTTAATGTTGGCTGCAAAAGGGACATAATATCTTTAATGCACCATGTTTACAGCTTGGTAAACTTTTAAAGTAGCAATCCCCTATACTTAGCCTATAGATCTCAAGACAGAGTCTCCATAAAATAAAAAAAATGTGAACAGCTGCGTACCTTTCCGATAGTACAGGGGGGCTTGAGACGACCCGTGGTCCAGTCCCGGGTCCATTTTGCATTAGATCTCCAGCAACTTCATGGAAGATTGCCTCGAAGTCCTCTTCGTTCTGGACGGGTCGTTTAAACTTGACGTCTTGATCTCTGGCAAACCTTGACATCGACATGGTGAATGATACCTTTATATAATGCTGCTCTGATAAATGTTGTTCTGTAATTTAAAAAAATAATAATAATAATTAAAAAAAAATATATATATATATAATAATAATAATAGGTCTATTATTAATACTAATACAAAAACTACTATACAATTAATAACATTAATAACAAAACAACGGCAAACAAGAACAACAAATATAATGATAATAATAACAATAATGATAATAATGGTAATGATAAAACAATGATGCGAATAATTATACTACAAAATACTTCTACTGCAACTACTGACAATAATATTTACAATAATAATAACCCAAAAAACGGCAAACAAGAAGAAGGAGAACAATAACCATTAATATTGACAGTATAATAATAATAATAATAATATATAATATCAATAATAATGATAACAATGATGATAGCAATAAAAGTAGTAATAACAATGATAATAATTCACAAGCATCAACAATATTGACCTATTTAGAATTATGGTTTTATACTAAGGAATATTATTTTAGAGAATTCCTCCAATCTTTTTTCGAACAAATGATCTTCTAAAAATACTTATGTAATGCAACTCATAGGCCTAAATCTCAAGTGTTTAAGAAAAAGAATTAAGAATGATTCAGAAATAGTGTTTTTGAGGCCTCACTCTCGATCATTGTCTTAAGCTCTTTTTGATTAATAATATAAATACATGTACATTTAATTACACACACTGTACGTACCAGCTCTACAGCCTAGGTCTAGCCTCTAGGACTTTGTTTCTGATCATAAAAAAAGAGGAAAAGTTGAATAAATCTACCAGGAAATAAAGCTACTTACACAATAAATGTTGTGGAAATACTCCAACACGTCTGATCTGCGCGAGTGTAATAGAAGGTTATAAAGTGTCAATCGGATCAGTAACACAACTCGTGTTGACAATCCAGGGCTGAGCTGAGAAGCTCTGTTGATATTCAGACACAAAATACCCTCGCACAATTCCAATGGGGGAATTCCAATGGGGAGTTTCGTGTAGGTTAGGGTATTTCCATAGCCTTCGGCGTATGTACTAGTAGTCTGCCAGCACAAACCCTTATCAGTCGTCGCGGTGTGAAGAGTGTCTGACTTGAGAGACTATGGAGGCTGTACGATCTACTGTACTCCATACGGGCTACGTAATGTAGCTACCCAAGGGCCCCTTCTTATAAAGAGTTGATATTAATCGTAATTTATTTGCCATTGAAAATGATTGATATCAATCGCAACTATGTACATAATTGATATATGAGCCTGCAAACTTTCGATTGGTTGGAGGACCTTCGATTGATTTGGATAAATTGCAACTCTTTATAAGATGGGGCCCGGATCTCATAGACTTACAGAGCCAGGCGCGGTTCAATTCTTCATGGAATCGTGTTAAAGTTTCTAAATCGAGTCTCTGCCTGCAGACTACTTTTTAATAGCCCTATCGTACGTTGGGAAGACGTTCTACGAGGTCTCTGCGACGTCAGGGCTAAATATAAACCGGGAATATAAACAGGGAATTCCCCTAAAATAACGTCAGAAGACACTTTGGTGACCGATATAAACAGAACAAAAGCAAATCTTTAAGTGCCCCCAAAACGAACTATATTATGATACGGGGTGATAGGAACACCAGATGAACAGGAACAGAAATTCATGAAAAGAGTCGGCATCATTCATTTACATTCGTAATGGTGTGTGAGTGTGTTTGTGCGTGTTTGGGTGGGTGTAGGGGGGGGGGGTTATATCAATGAACACATTTTCTAGTTTTGACTTTCCTCTCACGTCGCTGCCTGGATCCATCAGAACAACTTTTAAAAATAATGATAATTTGGAGAGAATCGTTGCAGTGTTCATTGTGGGAAAAATGTAAGAGAGAAGAGTCGCTATATATTTACTTACAGCCATAAGTATACAAATTAGGCTCTATATAGCAAAAAGTTCGTTTGCATTTGGCAAACACGAATTTGTGTTGGGGATTTTGTGTGGAAAGGCGACAGATTAGTCTTCATGTCAGACGCCATATAACTATGAGATGTCAACAATTGCATATGAAATATGAAATTTACAGTGGTCCGGGAGTGGGAAGGCTGGATTGAGACTAATTGTGGTTAAAGCTCCCAAAGTACGAATAGAAACCGTGTGTCTGCACGCAATTTGATAAATCATGTTATTCTGCATTCTTACAATATAGATCAATCTGCCTTCCACTAATTCCTTGGACTTTGCACCCACTAATGTGCCTTGCCTATGTTTGTTTCTCTATACACTGTTGTTTTATGTAACTTTGATAAACAAAGTACCTCGATCAGACGTGTTTGAAACAAAGGATGATTAACATGATGGTAACTATGTGTTTTCTTTTAATTCAAGGACAACGCCCCCATAGAAATCATTTTCGGATTATGCTACATATCAATTTGTGACAAACAATTAAGGCTATAGAAATTGTGTTAGCCTAAGATTAGTTTTTCGAAAGTAATTGCTATCGTCATGATCGTGTTATATAGCCTAAGGTGAAATCTTATGAGGGGGTTGCCTAGTAGAACAAGTAGAATAGTGCTCCAGGCCCAGGGAGGGAGGGAGGGAGTGTGAGAGGTAGAAAGAGAGGAGGAGAGAGACAGAGAGGGAGAGAGCGGGGAGGGGGAGGGGGAGGACGTGAAAATAAGATTAAAAGACATACCTGTAGGCCTATTTCCTAAACCATTCGCCTATTTTCATGATTTTACTAAAAATAAATTCATATAGGGCATATGGTACGTGCAGCTGACAGGCAAAGCGAGGGCGAGGGGGGGGGGGGAGATGGGAGGGGTGCTTATTCCGCAGCTGACCTTTGATCTCGAAATTGCTCTGAAATAGCACCTATCATTATTTTCTTTGCAGAGGACTACGACTATGAGTTCCCCTATTCATTCTTGGTAAAGAATTAGCATAGTCAGCACTACAGTAGTGTGGCCGATTTAATTTCAAAACTAACAATGTGACCCCTCCCCTCACATACCCGCTGCCAGCCGAAGAGGGCGTGATCCTCGAATTAGGACACTCGGCAAAAAATCTTGGAAGAGGATAGTAAAATCTTAGGCTGGGCTTACGAGTTCGTTGATAACGCCATCTTCGACAGGTTGCAGCAAATTTATGAAATTTTATAGAGATAATTGGAAGAACCGGCCAGATTCTAGACTACACTCACACCCATTTGACTGACTAGAAATCTAAGAATATCCATGACGTGATAAGCCAAATATATTACAGATATCAAAGTCCACGAATAGTTGCATTAATTTTGTTTACACAAGCGAAGCTATATGGAAGATGACCTCCACGTATTATTAAATGGGAGCATATGATATTCTTGATACTAGCTTAGTGTTCTCAAACGTTTGTTGGTCGATCTAGAGCATCTAAATCATCATTCATCGTTGAAGCTCTGATAACTACGAATTAAAAACAATATTGTCACAATCACTTCACAAAAAGAGGTGATGGAAAACTATTCAAATTGTTTTGTTATGGAGCAACAGTGTATTCACACAAGATACCAGGGGCGGATCCAGGATTTTATAAAAGGGAGGGGGTGTTCTACTCTAGTTGAGTATCTGGCGCAAGATTGTGGGAGGTCGTAAAGGTAGAGATCTGGGACCCGTTTCACAAAGCCCCTTTTCAATGACAAATGACAAAAATCAGTGACAAATCTGATGATAACCAATCAGAAGCAAAGATTCAGTAGCTTATAAAAAAAAAACTGTCATTTATCACTGATGACAAATTTGTAAAACGCCCCCTGTTTTTCAACGGGAATCTTCCCAGGCTCCTGCATTTGGCAGAGGAGGGGGCGGGTAAGATCTATTTAAAAAAAGAGATAGTATTTGTTTCGATTTACTTATTACATTTCGAAAGAAAATTGAAAGGAGTGTTTTTATAGTAAAACGCTCATGTTGGTTCTTTCATTAATGTATTTATTAATTTATTTCATTTTATTTCTTTAATTTATATTATAATATATATTTTTGGGGGGAGGAGTGGGGCGGGGGGGGGGGTGGGGGGGTTCTTCATTAGTGCATGTCTCACGCAATATTCTAGCAAATTGCCACGCATTCTGGAACACGGTGGCATACAAAATAACATCGTCATCGTCACGTCAGTCTTTTGATCTCATGATAATAGTCTACCAACACAGACTGTATTAAGACACGTACGAACTGTCGTGTCTAGTCGTCTTCATTCAAGGCTCCATTCAGCTTCATATTCATGTGGGGAAATAAAGAAATACAGAGCTATAGACAAGGTTGAATTTAGGATTCTCTAAAGAAGACGGGGCACAATTCGGAAAATTCTAGGAAAAGTAAGAAAAAAGTGAAATAGGTAATTATAGTGAAAATTTTAACTGATGAAAGTCAACAACAAAACAAATTATAACAATACTCTATCATTAAAAAGATATTCGGATTCGTTAGTGACCTTTAGTCTAAAATTCGTAAGAGGGGATATGGGGGGGGGGGTGGAGAGCACAACTATTGGGCACATTTTTCATTTTTGTACGAAAGGTATGCAACATGGTGGGAGGAGGGAGGGGGGGTACGAGCCGGTTGTGCCCCCTTACTCTGCCACTGACTATAGACCTACATATTACATGTAAAGATAACACAGTTTAGAGACTCTGGATTCATTTAAAGTTCAGAACACCGCAGAGTTAAAGGTCTGGGCCCACAGACTAGCGAAGGGCTCAAACTCCAAACCGATCGAAAAACACAAAAGCACACTCAAAATAGGGATATGACAATATATACCATTCGAGTCATATCATGGAAACAGTCTGTGGCTTGGCGGCACAGTGTATACATACAAAATCGCCGTACTAGACGATTGTAAAATCAATTCGAAATGGAGGTCGAGGTGCTTGGAAACGCGTTGTCGTTGACATCGCTCTTGGTCCTGATCGCTCTGGGTTTCATCGTCCTACTCTTACTGTACGTATGGTTACTGAACATATGATTATATATCCTGTGATCAAAATTATCTATTTGTTAATCACTAACCAGCCTTCGCCGGCATTAGCAGATAACTAGTTTACATGCATCTACGTCTCGTCATGGCAACATGCAGTTAAACTCTGTCTCTGGTACTGGCATACTACATCATAATCTTCAGGATCAATCTCATGAACTGAATAAGAGTAACATTAAACAGTTGGAAGGTGGTTCAGTTCCTCCGTTTAGAAACAGGGGCTTAAAATTGGCCCATTTGAATATTCATAGCTTAGTTGCTAAGATTGACGAACTTAGATTACTTCTGAGAAATGCATAATTTGATGTTATTGGTTTAAATGAAACATTTTGCGACTCCATGATTGATGATTCTGAATTGTATATAGATGATTATATTTTATTACGTAGAGACCGTACGAGACATGGTGGTGGTGTGGCTGTATATATATCCAAGAGGTTCAATTATAAAAGAAGGGATGATTTGATTTCTTCTACTTTAGAATGCCTTTGGTTTGAATTGCATTATCCAAATAAGTCTCCCATCCTGGTTGGAGAGTTTTACAGACCTCCAAATTCTCACGTTGATTTCTTTGAAGAATTAGACGGAAATTTGGACTCTGCTCTCTCGGAAGATATGAGCTGTATTATTTTAGGTGATTTCAATTGTGATTGTATGCCACACCAACTTGATCTGAATGCTGAAAAGTTAATGTTTTATACAAATATGTACGGGTTAAGTCAGCTAATTGATACTGCCACAAGAGTTACAAATACCTCTTCTACTTTAATTGATTTGATATTTGTATCAGACAATGAACTTTACAATGAATGGGGAATATTTGAAACTAGCATATAAGTGATCATTATTTGGTGTATACGGTTCGCGATTTTAGTGCAAAGATCCATAACAAATCCGAATACGCAGAATTTCGCTCGTCTAAAAATCTTGACGAGGAGAAATTTTACAGTGAATTGAGAAGTACTCCTTGTCAGGTCATAAAAGATATAGATAATGTTGATGTTGCGTGGGATATGTGGTTGACTCTATTCAATAATATAATCAACAAGCACATACCAGTATGTAAAAAGCGGATAAGAAAAAAGGCATGTCCATGGATATCTGACGAGATTGTTAAGCTTATGACGGAACGTGATAAAGTTCTCAAAGCTGCTAAAGCTAACAAAAGTGATGATCTTTGGGACACCTACAAATATCTAAAGAATACAGTTATTCATCTCATGAGGAAAATAAAAAGAGAATATAATGCAGACCAGATCTCGCAAAATCATAACAATAGTAAGCAAATGTGGAGATGTTTGAGAAACCTTGTGCCTAATGATATCAGATCCATGAAAAAATATACAGAAGAGTCTTTCAATCTTCAACTATATGTTGTTGATTGGTCACGAATAACTGACTGTACAGATGTAAATGAGGCATGGTCAATATTTCAACATGTTTTTATCTCAAATTTGAATATGATAGCGCCACTGAAACGGATAAGAATAAAACAAAGATCAGAAACTTGGGTGACTAAAGATATTCTTTCCCTAATTCAAGAGAGAAATATAGTATACAAAAAATGGAGGAAAAGAGCAAAAGATGAGAAGCTCTATAAAAGATACAGAGTATTAAGAAATATGGTCCAAAGAGAGGTGAAAAAGGCTAAACTCGATTACTTACAAAACAAGATAGAAGAAAATAAACAAGATTCGAAAAAACTTTGGCAGAATCTAAAAAGCTTAGGATTGAAAAATAAGAAGCGAAAAGAACATGAATCTGTCATTAAAATTGATGGGGAATTATGTCATGATAAGATGGCCATCGCAGATGAATTCAATTCTCATTTCACAAATGTGGCTGCCAAATTAGTAGACAAACTCCCCCCTTCCAAAGACTTTTTCAGCGCAGACAATGATTGTATTCGTGACTTTTACGAAAGAAAAGGTGTACGTGAAAACAGCTTCGAGTTATTACCAATCAGTGAACAATTTGTTTTCAAAGAGTTACGTAAGTTGAATGTATCAAAAAGTACTGGGTTAGACTTGATTCCAGCTAAATTTCTAAAAGATGGTGCGAAGGTTTTATTTAAGCCTCTAAGTTACTTAATGAACCTATCTATCTTGACGAGTACTTTTCCAGAAGATATGAAAATAGCAAAAGTGACTCCACTTTATAAAAAGAAAGATAAAACTGATGTTAGCAACTATAGACCTATTAGTGTTTTAAGCGTAGCATCAAAGATTCTAGAAAAATCGGTCTGTGTTCAAATTGAAAGATACTTCAAAGAAAATGATATAATTTATGAATTTCAATCTGGTTTTCGACATGATTATTCGACTGAAACATGTCTAATTCATTTGACTGATTATTTGAGGAGAGAAACTTCCCAAGGGCGCTTTGTTGGTATGGTGCTCCTTGATCTGCAAAAAGCTTTTGATACAGTTAATCATTGCGTCTTATTGAAGAAGTTACAACTAATGGGTTTTGATAAGGCAAGTTTAGATTGGTTCAGATCCTACTTATCTAATCGGCACCAAGTAGTGGCCATTCATGGTGAACAATTTGTTTTCAAAGAGTTACGTAAGTTGAATGTATCAAAAAGTACTGGGTTAGACTTGATTCCAGCTAAATTTCTAAAAGATGGTGCGAAGGTTTTATTTAAGCCTCTAAGTTACTTAATGAACCTATCTATCTTGACGAGTACTTTTCCAGAAGATATGAAAATAGCAAAAGTGACTCCACTTTATAAAAAGAAAGATAAAACTGATGTTAGCAACTATAGACCTATTAGTGTTTTAAGCGTAGCATCAAAGATTCTAGAAAAATCGGTCTGTGTTCAAATTGAAAGATACTTCAAAGAAAATGATATAATTTATGAATTTCAATCTGGTTTTCGACATGATTATTCGACTGAAACATGTCTAATTCATTTGACTGATTATTTGAGGAGAGAAACTTCCCAAGGGCGCTTTGTTGGTATGGTGCTCCTTGATCTGCAAAAAGCTTTTGATACAGTTAATCATTGCGTCTTATTGAAGAAGTTACAACTAATGGGTTTTGATAAGGCAAGTTTAGATTGGTTCAGATCCTACTTATCTAATCGGCACCAAGTAGTGGCCATTCATGGTATTCGTTCCAAACTAATGCCTATAACATGCGGTGTTCCTCAGGGAAGCATTTTAGGCCCAATTCTATTTTCAAGTTATATAAATGATATGTGTATTTGTATAAAAGACTTCAAACTATTATTGTACGCAGATGACAGCGTACTACTCTATTCAAATCCTGATCCTAAATATATTGAGGAAAAGCTCAGTGAACAGCTGTCTACGTGTGTCGATTGGATGACTGATAATAAGCTTTCTTTACACTTGGGAAAAACAGAAAGCATTTTATTTTGTTCTAAAAGTAGTTCTAAAAAGTCATTTGAATTCAAAGTGACACACAATAATCAAGCAATCAAGAGTAGGCCCAATTCTATTTTCAAGTTATATAAATGATATGTGTATTTGTATAAAAGACTTCAAACTATTATTGTACGCAGATGACAGCGTACTACTCTATTCAAATCCTGATCCTAAATATATTGAGGAAAAGCTCAGTGAACAGCTGTCTACGTGTGTCGATTGGATGACTGATAATAAGCTTTCTTTACACTTGGGAAAAACAGAAAGCATTTTATTTTGTTCTAAAAGTAGTTCTAAAAAGTCATTTGAATTCAAAGTGACACACAATAATCAAGCAATCAAGAGAAAAGAGTCTGTGAAGTATTTAGGCATTGAGTTGGCTAGCGCAATTTCATTTTCATCTTTAGTAGAATCAGTTGTAAAAAAAGCAAATTCTCGTCTGAAATTTTTGTACAGATATCAAAGTTGTATGGATTTAAAAGCAAGACGTACACTCTGTTTTGCTCTTATTCAATGTTTATTTGACTATGCTAACCCTGCATGGTATAGTAACATACATGTAAACAAGTCAGATCAAAAGAAGTTGAAGATTATACAGAACAAAATGGTGAGATTTATCAACTGTTCTGGTCCAAGAACTCATGTTGGCTACAGCGAACTTTCTAAAGCTGGTTTTCTTGAAGTCGACCAAAGATCAAAACAACTCGTATTGCATCACGTGCATAAAATATATCATACTAGGTCGAATCATTATATTCGATCCAACTTCGATCTTGTTACTGACGTACATGATTATAATACAAGAAATAGACGATTCAACTTTAACTTACCAGAAAGAGTAGGTAGTATTGGAAATTCGTTTTATTACAATGCCATAAAACATTGGAATTCACTTCCCAATGGTGTAAAAGAAATAGGAAACTATGATCATTTTAAGAGGAAATTAAAGGAATACCTAATACTTGACAGTCAGAGAAGAGAAGTGAATGACATGTTATATGATTGAAATTTGTATTCTTCTGTCGGTTCATACTTTTTCATGTTGTATATACTTATGTTTTCGTACGTTATAGAAATTCTACAAATTCATCATTATTTTCCTCTTCTTCCTTCTCCTCTTTTTCTTCTTCTCCTTCTTCTTTTTCTTCTTGTACTTAATATCATTTCTATCATCAGTTTAATGTTGTTATTATTATTATTATCTTTAATAAGTAGTTCTTTTAATTTTCTTATCTGTCTGTAAATATTACTATTTTAACTTATTAATTTTATACATGTCTGTAAGGGACCCCACTGGAAATAAGCTCTCGAGCTTTCGTGGGTTATCCTGTTCAAGCTGACTTATTTTTAATCTGTTATTATTGTATATTGTTGTATGTTGGAAGCTTGTCGAATAAAAATCAATCAATCAATCAGCACAAACCTTTGTCAGCCGCTGTACATAACAGTGTCTCTTAAGTGAGACTAGCGTCACAGCATTATACTGCATATAGGCTCTGTACATTAGCTTCTCCTGATATTGCCAGAGACTGAGAGACCTAGGTTCTGCTCAAGGGTTTTGGGAATTCTGGGGAGAGTGACAAATTAGAGACTGTGCCTGCAGACTAGTTTGCTATTTTAAGCGACAAAAGCGGGGCGTTGTGTGAACTTGAGCTGGGAAAATGAAAATAGTCTACAAGATCAGTCGTTATTTCGTACGGGGATATGTTCTGCTGAGACTTCATCTATATGTATCTGTCTAAAGACAAAAATATGTTTAAAAAAATCTTCCAAGCAGACGGATTTTCTGTCTATACGCACTGTAAAAAAATAAAAGTCGAAATAACTCAATAAAATTAAGGAAAAGAATTGCCTTATTTTTATTAAGTAAATATTACCTACGGCATCTTAAGTAGAATTTACTTATTTTGCTGAATAAATTTTTAGTCAGTTAAATCGAGTTACATTAACGTAAATAATTTAAGTATTGTAATCATTTTAGATAATTAAAAAAAAGCTATGATAGGATTACATATTGCACGATTTGGTACCCATCTAATCTAACAAGTAACATCCACTAATCATTCACTACTTCTATTTAAGATTTAACCGTATATATATATATCTACCACCATCACAAACGCTTCAATTCGACACATATTGAAAGGCTCCAAATTGTATATATACTTGATCGTAGCATCTTAAAAGGAAAATTGGTTGACAATTTCCTGAAATATCAAGTTTTGATTTGTTTTGAACTGGGTAACAATTAAAAATTGTCTTGTCTTTGCTTAGCCATGTTAAATGAATTAGTAAATGTTTTAAAGTCCTTAAATTTTCATTCAACCACAAAAAAGAATTGTTTTATTTAAAAAAGAGTTTAATTTGGTCTTAATGAATATTCATAAATTATGTAAATATTTCTATTACGCACTGCATCGGTCCTTACTTTAAAAAGATAAGAATAATCAACATAAATTGTTTGAGTAATACGTATAATTTCTGATTTTGAGTTAAAATTACTAAATTAATACAAGCTGAAATTACTTAAAGTTCTTATGTATTTGATTTTACTTAAATATTCCACGTATGTTCTACTAAATTAAAAGTTTGAGTTAGCAAGACTTAAATTTAGTGCGTAAGTGGCAAAACTAATGTTTTCAAGTAAATTCTACATGGAAAAAATACGTAAAAATTACCAATGAACAAATTCTTTTTTACAGTGCGTGTACCTACACCACCTGGCTACACTGTGCCTTAATTGAAATTTGTGATTAACCAAAAGATTAATAAAGCCTTTGTTAATTATTGGTCTGCAGTAGGATTTGTTCTGAAAATTAATGATTATGTACAAAAATAAAGTATTTTATATATTCATTTATTTATTTATTTATCTATTTAGACAAAAATAAAACATAAAAATATGTATTCATTTGTAAAGCGTAATAACGATGTGGATATATTCTACTGCGCTGCAAGAGCTCGTAAATGCTGTGCTATACAGTGCGTCCCAGAAAAAACGAAACCGAGAAGTATCGATGTTCTATCATAACTTAATCACAACTATAATTAATGAATGATACATATTTGGAAAGCTTAGAGTCTCCTCTTTCAGTTGATGCTACTCAGATGATGCATATTTTACGCATGAGTGATTAAAAGCAATTAGAAGGAAGGAAACCAAAAAGACATTTGGCGGGCGGTATCTGAATTTCGAAGAAAAATTCACATTTCTAGAAAGTTGAGTTTCTGCCCTTTCATATGACACCTCAATCAGGAAAAATGAGCGAGGAATGACAAAGTTCTGTTTGTTTAAAGTAGTGCTTGCATTTCCATAATTTTATTAAACGAATTCGTTTTCACTGGCTGCTTGCCGTATCAATAAACGAAATTAACAAAAGACTTAACTCCGTTTCGTTAACAATCAACCGTAGACGAGAGTCTTCATGCATGGCTGATTGTCAACGAAACGGAGTTAAGTCTTTTGTCAAATCTGCTTTTTGCTACGGCAGGCACCCAGTGAAAACGAATTCGTTTGTTAAAATTATGAAAATGTAAGGGCTACTTTAAACAAACAGAACTTTGTTATTCCTCGCTCATATTTCCTGATTGAGGTGTCATATGAAAGGGCAGAAACTCAACTTTCAAGAAATGTGAATTTTTCTTCGAAATTCAGATACCGCCCGCTAAATGTCTTTTTGGTTTCCTTCCTTCAAATTGCTTTTAATCACTCATGCGTGAAATATGCATCATCTGAGTAGCATCAACTGAAAGAGGAGACTCTAAGCTTTCCAAATATGTATCATTCATTAATTATAGTTGTGATTAAGTTATGATAGAACATCGATACTTCTCGGTTTCGTTTTTTCTGGGACGCACTGTACATACTACATGAACAAGTGAGTTTTCAGTCTTGATTTAAAATTCTAGTGGTAATCTATTTCATAGATGCAGCACAAAGAAATGACCGGTCTCCGAGGGTTACTTTGGTTTTATATGGGGTATTTGCAACATAAATGTGTCTTGTGTACTACGAAGGTTACGACCATGAGTTTGAGACTTATAATACATTCAACAATTCAGTAACATGACTGTCCATCCATTGGTTTTTGCTTTGTACACGTGAGTGTGAGTGGTCATGAACTAGAGTACTTTTCATCCGATTTGGGTCATTGCCTTAACGGCTATTAGATGCAAAGTGCGGCAAAATGAACTTTTAAGATGATTTTGCTGTTTTGTTCGGCAGAAATGACTACTGGGCCCACGGATACTGGAAGCGGCGAGGGGTACCCTTTGAGCCCCCTCTTCCAATCATCGCTAATATGAGAGTCTTCGCTAAGGTTAGTGCCATGTAAATCTCTGTCATTATAAATCATTATAATAATAATAATATGAATATTTATATAGCGCCGGTATCCGTCAGGCTCTGACGCTCATGGCGCTGTACATATTACAATCACGAACATATCACTTTCTTAACTAAAGTAAAGGTAAAAAAAAAGTCACACAATTATTACGCCACAGTTATAACTGTCATTATTAAATGGAACTGTTTAGAAAGAGATGGGTTTTTAGAGCAACTTTGAAGTCATGGACTCTTCATGACTCTTAATTTCAAATTTGAGAGGCTGAATGTAATTTTTACACCAAAATGGAATCCTGATCAATGGACAAATCAGGCCCCTACATCTATTCCAAGAGAAATTTCCTAGGTTAATTGAATATATCAAATTAAATATATATATAAAGTTTATTTTATGTTTTAGGCCTGCAAGAAGAATAGGCACACGAAGCCTATTATTAACATATTTCCGGAGAATAATCTGTCACTAACTTCCTCAGGAAAATCGTAATAAATATAGAGTGATTATATCATGAATTAAAAGCCGTATAGTAAGTACACGGGCACGATTTTCATAGCCAGGGATGGGGGGGGGGGGGATCGAAAACACACTTAGTATCTGTAACACTGTCAGTGGTTGTAGCATATTTCATATGCGCGAATTGGCACGATTTATTTCAATGGGAGGTAAGGGGGGGGGGTGGTGATGAGAGGATGGGGATGTTGTCTCTCCGACAGCATATAATTCCATCATAGCCACACTGTAGCAGACTTATCATGGTGGTGTATGAGGGACATGGGGAGGGGGGGGGGCGGGAGGCTAATGCCTTAGCACAACATTCGTTGATAGCATTTCCAAGAAATGTTTGGTGTAACATTATGAGAGCCGAGGAGGTTTTTTTTATATTTTTACAACAACAATATCCGCTGCAAAGCTGACACTGCAGGGTATTGGTGAAGGATGTTGACATGTCTTGATTCGCATGTTTTGATCCTTGCTTGCATGGACGTTTCGACCGAGGTTTAATTTGGGTGCCTGACACTTCTGGGGAACCATTTATTGCAGGGGCCCTAAGAAACAGCAGTGTTATTACTGATAAGGCTACCCAGAATAAATAAGACCGCGTTGTATATCAGTAAATATCATTATGAATCATGGTTATACTTTAATCATAAAATATTTGATTCCTTTTATTCCATCATGCAACGGTAATTTATTCTTTTTTTCGTTACCAGGGTAACTCTCTCAGTATTAAAATTGTATTCCTATTGAACAAAATTTAAATACATACATATCATATCATGGATTACTTGTTTTTGTTTTTACACACCATGATATAAACACCAAAAAAAAGATATGTCATCACTATAAAAGGAAAAATATCATTTTGCCGTGCTATTTAATCTTTTCTCCATTCATACATACATTCATATATACATTCATACAAATAATATATATATATATATATATATATATATATATGTATTTATATTTTACAGGGCGTTGTTGAGGCTTTTGTAGACATGGAGAAAAGGCATGGCAAGGTTTATGGGTGAGTAAAATATCATACTATTCAAGTGGGTATGTCGTGGTATAGTGGTTCATTCACTTGAATCTGTATTCAGTGAATTCTAGGACAACTACCAGTTCTACCTGACTGCATTGACAGGCAACTGCCCTTAGATAGCTAACGAAAGGGGAAAGGGCAGGGGCGGGACGGGGGAGTTTGGGGTCGGGTAGTTGTCAGGGATGATATCTTTGGGTTCGTTAGTTTACGGGGTTTCCAAAAGCCGTCAGAAATAGTTACGGGCAATTAAGTTAAAAGCCAATTTACTATGTTATTATATATATATATTATAGTCTGGGGTGGTTAATAGTTATTCTCTGTCCCTTGGCAAGACATTTATCTGCAGTTGCCACTCTTCACCTAGGTGCAGTAGATGGATGCCTGACGAGAATAAATTTGATTAATGCTTTCATCAGCTGCAGCTGTGCTACAGCCAGGTCAATGTAATTTGTGAGCGTCTTGTGCACCCCCTCCCCCTGATGGATAAATGTAGTTATTATTGTTGTTATTATTATCATTATAATTTTGTTGTTGCTGATTATTATCATTATCATGATTATCATGATTATCATGATTATGATGATGATGATGATGAATATGGATATCATTATTATCATCATCATCATCATCCTCATCATCCTCATCATTCTCATTGTTATTTTTGTTCTTATGATTATTATTATCATTATTATTGTTATTATTATTAATATCATCATCATTATTATTATTATTATTATTATTATTATTATTATTATTAATACCATCATTATTATTACTTAAGAGAGGGCTTTATTTTTTCTTTTCTAACAGGATATATTCATTTCGAACTCCCGTGCTTGTTGTTGGTGATCCTGAAATGCTACGCCACATCACCGTGAAAAACTTCAGCAACTTCCACAGCAGAGTAGTAAGGTTCCCAAACTGTCTTATCCTAGAACTCAAAACATTCACAAAGTCTTCAATTTAGGTTTCCCTTTCTCATATTTCGCATTTCACGTTACACATGATCAGTTTAGTTTACATGATAAACAATGGTAATATTAGGTATTTTGAATGAACACAACTACGTAAAATAAATTCAATCACTTTGGTTTGCTTGTTGTTACGATCCTACGTAGCAGTAAAGAGCTTAATTGAGAGAAATTACCAGGCGCAGGGTGGCGAGTTTCGTTGCTTGCGAGATGTACACCCACTAATTGGTAATGTTGCCATGTCTGGAAAATGGAAAAAGCCGAGTGTAGACCAGGGACCCGTTTCACAAAGCCTTTTTTCAATGACAAATGACAAAAATCAGTGACAAAACTGCTGATAACCAATCAGAAGCAAGGATTTCAGTAGCTTATAACAAAAACAGTCATTTTGTCACTGATGACAAGTTTTGTGAAACGCCCCCTCCCATTATGTGTTAATTTTCTTACAGGATATACCCCAAGCTGCCGGGGAGTTAAGGAGCATGGTGTCCGTTCTGGAAGGTGAGCGCTGGAAGGAAGTCAGGAACATTCTAACCCCAACATTCAGCGCAGCAAAGATGAAACAGGTAAGTCTTTTTAGAGACTCTTTCCTCGCTTTGCCGTTCGGCCTTCCCATCATGCAATAGACTGCTCTATTCGACCTTTGTCACATGTAAACTGTATTATGGAAACTATACATAAAACAATATGTCAGTCCAAGGATATAGTGAGCAGCAGTCAAGAACATGGTATTAAACAAGAAGACAGCTAAAATGATTATTAGTTAAGATCAATGTCGATTTCCATTATCGCTGAAAGTAGTGCGTTTTCGCCATTAGGTATTAGGGACTTTGCACAACGACAACGTGGATTGCTACGATCGACGTCCTTTTAATGCACTGCCTTGAATGGACGTCACATGTAGGCACGTAGCAGTCCACGCAAATCTAAAAGTCCCTAATAGCGAGATTTCGCAACCGGCGACGCGGCCTTCTAATGTTAGCGGGGGGGGGGGGGGATCCACTCACACAAATGTAAAAAAAAAAAAAAAAATCGTTTGCCACTGGATAAAACCATGTTTTTGATATATAACTATGTTGTCTTTTATTTTCCTTTATTCTAAGATGTCGAATCTCATTAACACCAACGCAGACACTTTGGTGAAGTACATCGGCATCAAGCAAGAAGAGAAAGGACGCATTGAATGCCAAGAGTGAGTCGTTAATATTATTTTTAAAGGGATCCGGTAACTTTGTCTTAGATTCTTTAAAAAAATCCTTGATTTAGCCCATAATGATAATTATAAACCTTCAGGTCAGTCAGGAACCCCATGACTTTTACAAGCCGATCGCCTGTCTGATTATCAAGATATTTATGATTGAAATCGAAATCAAATTTTGCGTTTGCCAAACGGTTTTCATAACACTACAGTCTATTGGGGAAAATGAGTATGGTAAAACCGGTCACTCAAAGGTTTTTACCTTTTTGAGGCGCTTCTTGATCATTTTGAAGCGCAATTTTTTAGGGCTTCGAAATAACACCATAATTATAACAGGCACTGATAACACGTAGGGCCATGCATCTCAGATTTAATGTTAAACGATCCCGTTAAGAAGCACAGAAAAGTTAAATTCTACCCCCAGCAACTAAATGAAACATTTCTATGGTATCTTGAAGACAGTATCCTTATCATATTGATACTGGTAGCCAATATGCGAAGGTAATGTATGAATTAAAGGGGGTGGGAGGGGGAGATCAATCAAAACACTGTGGTTTATAAGCTTAAACCATATGTATACATTATTATAATATGTATGCACGTTCACGACCGTCACGATAAATATAGTTTGACGACTGAATTCACTGTTTTCGGATAATAGATTACCATGATAGTCAAAGAGACTACGGTCCCCAAGACCGATGGCCAAAGAGACAGGCAGCCCAGCATACGGTCCATGAGACCGACAGTCTGCGATGCCCACAGTCCACAGGTAGAGCGATGGCTCAGTGCAGATCGGTGGTCTCGTAACCAGAAGGTCCCGAGTTCGAAACCAATTCAATGCGCTATAGTGCCCTTTGGTATAAGACATCTACTTTCATTAACTAGTCCCCTCGCAGAAGACAGCCGCCTGCCCCCTGCGTAATTGCTTGCTTTTTTAGCAGTCAGGTAAAGAAAACAAACCAACCAACAAACGTTTGTGAAAGATTAACTGAGGGTCCACCTGACCGAAAGCAAAACGAAACAGCCTCGCCGGGTTTCTGTTAGCTTTCTTGTATGTTCACTGGACCGAAATTATTTTTCTCATGTGCTGGCGGTCGGCGGTCCTACTCAGGGGCGGATCTAGCTTTTTGCTAAGGGGGGGGGGGGGGTTTGACCAAAATAATGACGATGCGGAGCATCGTCCACGAGCCGCGATGCGGCGAGCCGATTTTTTTTGCGTGTTTATTTGAACCCCGTAAGTGATGTTTTCCTGGCATCTATTAACACAATGGAGACCATAAAAAGCAGTGCATGATAACGTCTTTTTAAATC
>JAVYIG010007707.1:0-98386 GCA_035222895.1 Strongylocentrotus droebachiensis | reverse complement strand
AGTATTGGTATGTTGAGTTGAAAAACGGTCTGCTCAATTTTCAAATTTCCGGCCTCCCCCCCCCCCCCCCCACCCCTATTTGAAATTCCTGGATCCGCGCCTGAGGCCTACTTATTAAAAGTGACGAAACTTTCGTAGATCGAGAAATGATAAGCAAATATGGACTTTTGATGATAAACGATGCAATTAATCGATCAAAATTAAACAAAACAAAACAAAAAATATGAGGCACTTATCCATGAGATACCCCCCCCCCCCCCCCCCCCCCCCAATACACGGAATATCTTTTTTGTAGTTTACATTGTCATGGTCCATAGAAGTACTGGGCCAGGTCAATGCACTAATGAATTGAAGCCAGCCATGAATCCCTTTTATGGAGTTACGCAATCGCTTTTGACATGTGATTTATGTACCGTACCGGTGTACTGTACCCGAACGAACCCGAACTGTACGTGGTACGCACGTACATGTACAATGTACAACATGTATGTGATCTGCATATACCGTGTGTCTCAAAAAAAACGTAACACTTTTGAAATGGTTGCCAAATTGAGCATATATAATTTTATGAAAAAATGTCTATATGTATGGAAAGCTAAAGGACCAACCTTTCATATGATATGAAAAAATTAAAAAAAAATCATGCTTCGATGGACAGTGTTCACTTAAGTTAGAGGTATGAAAATGGGCCTGCGCAGGATTTTTCCTTCCAATTTTGGACAGGTAAATTACTTGTAACTTACAAAATAAGGTCGATATGAGATATTCATGATCGATGGATCAAAAGGATATTTTGAATCAAAAGGATATTTTGAATACCTCGAATTCTGGTATTCAATGCATAATGAATGATGTACTTAGCTATTACATGTTTGGGTCATTCATAAAACCTGAATAAAATGTGATTGATGATCCACCAAACTTACGGAAGAAAACTGATAAAGAAAAGGCAAGGGGTAGGTGATGGGATGGGAAAAGGTTGTGGGGGGGAGGAGAGTGGGTTGCATAATGTCAATTATGATTTTGAATACGGTATTTCAATTTAACATTTTCCCATTCTTCCTTCATCCTGTTCACATCTACCAGATCAATGATACTGTGGCGGCCGCCCCCGCCTCCGTCTTCAACCTCGACCTCTACGTCGGGTTTATTCTCTTTCCCAGCTGGGGAAACTGATTCTTTATATCTGTCAGGATATTCGTCAGCCGACATTTTATTTATAATGTCCGAGCGGTTAAAGTAATTAGATCTTTTCTTTTATTTGGAAGAAAAGACGGGGGAAGCTACAATACTTATTTAAGTTCGTTTCGTCGAAATATACGACTATGACGGAGTACCAGTTAAGAAGAAAGACAAAGTGTTTATAGACTCATAATTTCAGTTTCAAGACAAAAGAAAATGGTCAACTTTTATTAATGCATGTACTTCAAATATTTACATCTTTCTATCACCACTGTCACAAATACCTTGTGCTCATAGTTATACTTAATGCATTTATATAATTGTCGTTCTTATATTCTAATACATGTAATAAAGTGAAGGGCAATGATTCATTGGGATTTATGGGACTTGGGAGTTTTCCGTCTTAGTTTAATTCCATGGCATCATATGGGGAGAGGTGGACTTAGCATATTCCTGCGTCTTAATAATAGTAGTTCATTAATTCCAGTATATTAATTCCAGCATCTTAATTCCAGTATATTAATTCCAGCATCTTAATTCCAGCGTCGACTTGGTTCTGTACCTTCATATTCCAGTTGTAAATACGTGTAGTTCCTTAGATGGGAGGATTTCCAGGGAGGGAGAGAGAACTTATAATGTGTGGTTCCGACGAGCGCCCAATTCCAAGTCTTTTAGGGGGCGGGGGGGGGGGGGGGGAATTTCCAGGGAGAGACTAAATAGCTGTTATCCCGACGAGCGCCCAATGCCAACTCCTCGCGTTTCAGAAATGTTACGGGTTATAAAGGCATAATGCGGACGTGGGGGAAATCGATGCGCTAAGCGATCTTGGAAAGCACACGCGCAGCGAAAATGGACTTAAAATGAAGACTGTGCTAGTTCAAAGCAAAATATCTAAGTAAATATCTTACTTCACCATTAATTAAATACAACACTCTGAATGACACATCAGTTGCAATAAATATTAACAAGTTATATTGTCTAAACAACTTTCCATCCAAATTCATGTGATATACTTATAAACAATTACAGTTTAACATCTTAAAGCATCTCAGTAAAAGATCCATGTCAAGCGCTCGTATGCAAATTATTTATGTAAACACTGTGCGTCGTGTATGACGCGCTTGAAAACAACAATCGATGACTCATATAAGTTTGGCCTCTTTGTTACGTCACAATCGCGGAGCGGATCGTTACACAGCCCTCCTCCTTACAAAATGCGTCCTCGCATTTAAGACATTAGGTTTTCCTTGGCGATAACCTTGTTACAATGCAACCTTGTCTAAGTTCGATTGCAAGTATATACAAAACCAAAAATAACTTTACTCAATATTACCAATAAGGTAGGTGACATTTAGAAGAAAACACTTGTCTTATTTTGCCCACTTTTCTTCTCCTTCTCTGTTACATCACAATCTCTCTATCAACACCAGCATCAATCAAATATACATCTACAACATAAGACATCTGCTTTTCTTCCAAAACTTGTCAATTCTTTGTTCCTATGCAACATGGAACGTGCACTTATATTCTTTAATTTTTTTTTTATCGCCCTAGATTACCTATCACAAATAAATTCTATACCTTAAATCTACTAAGTGGCGTTACAATGTCAATAATGTATACATGTATATATACAATATAAGCAATGGAATCTGTATAAGAAAGAAATATAGATGATAAAACAGAGTTGAATAGAAGAAAGAAAGAAGTGAGAAAGAAAGTTATAGAGAAGGAAAGAGGAGAAGGAAACAGATCCAAAGTATAACAAAATATGTCTTATTCTAAAAACCATTTCTAATAAAAGAAATGTGCGGGTCTTCTATTCCTCAGTGGATAGCGTCGAGTATCTTCTTGTCTTCTATTTACAGTCACGTCTGGCGTTGAATCTTGATCAACCTCTTCAGAGTTGGACTCCATCTCTCTGGCATCATTTCCATCATCTTCCCGTCTAGTTTGAGCTGTCTTCCATTCCTTAGGCTCGTCTCCATCACATGGCTTTAAACGGTCAAAGTGTACAACCTTCATCTTGGTTCCAGGACTCTTTTGAATTCTGTATGTCACATCAGACAGCTTCGTCTTAATCTTGAATGGGCCATTCCATCTGTAACTTAGTTTGGGACTGATACCTTTGTGTCTCTGATTATTTCGTAACCAAACGAAATTTCCTTCTTCGTAGCTACTTCCAGCAATCTTCTTGTCGTAGTTCCGCTTCTGTCTTCGGAGATTCTTCTGACTGTGCTCAGTAATCCTTGTATAGACTTTATCCATCCTGTCTCGTAGTTCCTCGACGTAGTCTGTTCCAACTTCCATATCTGGTTGGATCATGTACTGATCTGAAAGCATTTTCAGTTCTCTTCCGAACATCATCATGTTTGGCGTTTCTCCTATTGTCTCATGAACTGAACTTCTGTATGCCGTTGTAGCTATGTGTACATACTTGTCCCAATCTCGCTGATTCTTTCCAGGCTCTATTAGCGTGACAAGCATATCGAGCAATGTTCTGTTGAAGCGTTCAATCATACCGTCTGATTTAGGGTTATATGCCGTCGTCCTTGTCTTCTTTATTCCCAGGATCTGGCAAACTTCTTTGAACAACTGTGACTCAAAGTTCCTTCCTTGGTCTGTGTGAATCTCAGTTGGAACCCCGTATCTACATATAAACTCTTCAACTAGTTTGGGTGCCACAGTACTTGCTTTCTCATTAGGTATTGGATAAGCTTCTACGAACTTTGTGTAGTAATCGGCTACTACCATTATGTACTTATTTCCGTCATTCGTCTCCGGCAAAGGTCCTAGTATATCAAGAGCGATCCGTTCCATCGGACTTCCACTTCTTCTCTGCTGTAGAGGTGCTCGTCTCTTCTTACCAGCTGACTTCCGTCGAGCACAAGATTCACATTTACGGATGAAAGACCTCACATCTGCCTTCATTCCTACCCAGTAGTATCTCATCTGACTACTCTTCAGTGTCTTAGTTGCTCCCAAATGACCAGCTAAAGCGCTACCATGAAGTTCTTTCAAAACTTCATCTATTTTCCTTCCAGGTAATACTAGTCGCCATTTCACTTCTTTGCCATCTATAGATTCCCATCTACGGTAGAGTATTCCATCTCTGATTTCAAGTTGTTCCCAATGCTCTAACAAGACTTTAACTTTCTTAGACATTGCGGAAACTTCTTCCTTTGGTGGTCTGGTCTTCCTTTCCATAGCCTCTAGCACAGGCTTTATATTTGGGTCGTCTAGTTGATCTTTCCTCATCTCAGACAGTCTCTTCTCATTTGTCATCATTATTACACGTGCTTTGGCTGTTTCTTCCTTGAACTCGCACTCCAGTCCTCTTCCACACTGGCCACATGGTCTTCTCGACAATGCATCTGCATTCCCATGACTTCTACCAGCCCTGTGAATGATCTCTATATCATAAGCTGCGATGACCTCAAGCCATCTTGCCAGCTGTCCTTCAGGGTTTTTGAAATTCGTTAGCCACCTTAAAGCTCCGTGATCCGTTCTCACCGTTACATGTCGACCGTAGAGATATTGTCTGAAATGCTTCAAGTAAACTACAACTGCGAGTAGTTCCCTTCTTGTAACGCAGTAGTTCCGTTCTGCCTTGCTTAGCACTTTACTTCCGTAAGCAATTACTCTTTCCTTTCCATCTTGTACTTGTGACAACACTCCTCCAATCCCATCCTTACTGGCGTCTGTGTCAAGAATGAATGCACCTTCCGTATTCGGGTATCCCAGAATAGGTGCAGTAATCAATCTTCTTTTCAACTCTTCAAACGCATCCTGACAGACAGAGCTCCATTCGAACTGTCCGGCACGGCGCTTTTCCGTGAGTTGATGAAGAGGTTTGGCTATACTAGCAAAACCTTCAACAAAACGTCTGTAGTAGGATGCAAGACCAAGAAAACTTCTAACTTCCGTCACATTCTTCGGCGTCGGCCATGTTTTTACAGACTCAACCTTCTCTGGCTGTGTTGAGACTCCCTTGCTTGATACTTCGTGTCCGAGATAGGACACCTTCTTCCTGAACAGAAAGCATTTCTTTGGTTTTAACTTCAAGTTGGCTTGTCGTAGTCTATGGAATACTTGACGTAACCGGGAAAGTTCCTCTGGTATCGATTTACCAAAGATAATCAAATCATCTAAGTAGACAAGTAATGTCTCCCAATGCAATCCGGTTAGTACTTTATCCATCAATCTCTCAAAAGTGGCTGGGGCGTTACAAAGTCCAAAAGGCATCACGTTCCATGAGTAGAGTCCACCATCAGCTACGAAAGCTGATTTTTCCTTAGCATCTTTGCTTAAGCCTACTTGCCAGTATCCACTTGCCAAGTCCAGGGTCGAAAACCACTGCGCTCCTGACAAAGCATCCAATGTTTCATCTATACGAGGTAGGGGGTAGGCGTCCTTGATCGTGGCAGCATTCAGTTGCCGATAATCCACGCAAAATCTCTGAGTTCCGTCCTTTTTCTTTACGAGTACAATGTTAGAAGCCCATGGACTATCAGTTGGTTCAATAAGACCTTTCTGTAGTAGCCCTTCCACTTGCTCCTTGATTTCGTCTCTCTGCCCAAAAGGGTGCTTGCGTTGTCGTTGTCTAATTGGTCGCTGAGTTCCAGTATCTATATTGTGTTGTACCAAATTGGTCCTTCCAATATCATCATCTCCTCTTGAGAATACATCCTGAAATTCCGTCAATAACTTTGCCACGTCTTGGCGATACTGATCTGGTATTCCTTCTGTACTTCTCTTTAGCAAATCCCTCAAATGTTCCGGAACTTTTCCATCACCAACAGTGGTGTACTTAGGGACTTCCTGTACTTCACTTGTATCTATTACGGTCATCATAGCGATTGGTGTGTTCTTCTTTATTACTTTGTTGGAAGTAGATGGGTTGAATACTCTAACAGGCACTAACTCCTCACCTGTCTTGATTAGAGTTCTAGCTGTAATGAGTCCTTTCTTCACTAATTGTTGTTGAACATTTCCAGCCTCTATTAAACCTAGGGTGTTAGGTTTAATTCGATCTCCTTCCTTCATTGATCCAAGTATTACAGCTTCATGTCCTGCGGAATTGTAGTAGTTTCTGATGCAGTTATGCGGCAGGATAGTCTTTCTCCACTTTCATTCTTGCACTCTACTTTGCCCCATTTTGTGGTGAGTTGGAAATTAGTCAGATCAATGCTAGCCCCCATTCTTGTTAGATTGTCCAAACCAAGGATTCCATCACTACTCACATCTGCTACCAAAACTGTTATTACTCCTTTATTTGGTCCTATCTTCATCTCATGAGTTATTGCTCCATAAATGGCCAATGGTGAACCATCTGCTAATTGTGCATTGATGCTACGATGTTGCAGAGGGGGTCTATCTTTTTCATCTAATTGTTCATATGATCGTCTTGAAATGTAAGAATCTGAAGCACCAGTATCAACTAGAAATTTGTATTCCTTGTCCTGTATGTGCACTGGAACATAAAGACCATCAACATTTTGATTTATACTGGGTATGAAACTTGTCTTTGTTTTGCTGGGTTGGGTCTCAGTTAATTTTGGACGTTTGGCCGCGCCACGACCCTTTGGGGCGACCACTTGTCGTTTGACTGACGCTGATATCTTTGTCTTGACCAGTTAGATTCATCACTTGGATAGTTCCTTCCTCTTCGATCCATTTGTTTCTCACGGCATTCCCTTGCGAAATGGCCAGGTTTCTCACAATAGAAACATGTTTGGGTTTTCACATCAAATCTTCCTTGCGCTGTTTGGCTTGGTCTTTGATTAGTTCCTGGTTTCTTCACATATTCCTGACATTCCTTGTTAGATTGACTTTCCATGGCTTGGCCTAGGACTTTGTTGACTTCATCTTTGATCATCTTCTCTAGATCCACTTCAGGGCCGATTCCTCTATTGTAAGTAGGCTTAGCCTTCCATCCATTCCTCTCAGTCTCCGTCTGTAGAAATGTCTCAGTGGTTATTGCTGCTTGAATAACCTCATCCAAACTTGTTGCCTTAGCATGAAATATTCCCATACGAATCTCACTA
Organism: Strongylocentrotus droebachiensis; assembly: GCA_035222895.1. Classification (NCBI taxonomy): domain Eukaryota; kingdom Metazoa; phylum Echinodermata; class Echinoidea; order Camarodonta; family Strongylocentrotidae; genus Strongylocentrotus; species Strongylocentrotus droebachiensis. Next base: position 91,157 of record JAVYIG010007707.1, on the reverse strand, counting down.
CTACGAATAGAATCAGTAAAATGAATCCTAGCTAGTCTATCGACCCCTTGACTTTCAAAGTTTGGATATGCCTTATCAGTTAGTTCCCTAATATGACGTCCTAGTTCCTGGAGTGATTCTCCTTGTCGTCGCTTACGATTCCTAAGTTCCAACAGATAGCTTTCCGCCTGTTTGGCAGAAGAGAACCTGAATGACAGTTTACTCTTTATTTCTTCAAAGTTCCACTTGGTGCCTCTTTGTTCTTCTAGTAATCTCAGAGCTTGACCTCTCAAGCTAGCAGCTAGATACTTGGCAGATTCCTTATCTTTCCAGTTGTTGATTTCGCAACAAGATTCAAAGTGCGAGGCGTAGTCTTTCCAGTCGGTACTTCCATCATACTTGTCCGGCATGATCAGTGGTCGATGAGTAGGTTCCCGAATTCTATCTTCTTTGGCATAGCGAATATCATAATTCTTCTTTTGTATTTTCATCTGGTTAGTTTCTTCCTTAAGTTTCCTCGTCTTTGATTCATCGACATGAGATATTCCTTCCTCGTCTTCATGTTGGACTTCCATTCCTTCCGGTCGTCTATTCGGTTTGAAGTTGAATTCCACTTCATCATCTGAAGAATCAGATAGTTCTTCCGTAGAGGAGTCTGGGCCAACACTCCTCTTCCTTGGTTTCTTTGTCAACTTCATCATTTGCCCCATCAACTTTGTTAGTTGACTTAATATCCGACTTTGTAATTTCTCTGCTCTACTTTTCTTTTTCTTTGAACTTTTTGTACTAGACATTGTTTCATCTGAGGAGCAACTTAGCTCATCTATTTCTTTCTTAGACTCTGGTACCTCCGCCATATTAATAATCCCACTTCTGACACCAAATTTGTGGCGGCCGCCCCCGCCTCCGTCTTCAACCTCGACCTCTACGTCGGGTTTATTCTCTTTCCCAGCTGGGGAAACTGATTCTTTATATCTGTCAGGATATTCGTCAGCCGACATTTTATTTATAATGTCCGAGCGGTTAAAGTAATTAGATCTTTTCTTTTATTTGGAAGAAAAGACGGGGGAAGCTACAATACTTATTTAAGTTCGTTTCGTCGAAATATACGACTATGACGGAGTACCAGTTAAGAAGAAAGACAAAGTGTTTATAGACTCATAATTTCAGTTTCAAGACAAAAGAAAATGGTCAACTTTTATTAATGCATGTACTTCAAATATTTACATCTTTCTATCACCACTGTCACAAATACCTTGTGCTCATAGTTATACTTAATGCATTTATATAATTGTCGTTCTTATATTCTAATACATGTAATAAAGTGAAGGGCAATGATTCATTGGGATTTATGGGACTTGGGAGTTTTCCGTCTTAGTTTAATTCCATGGCATCATATGGGGAGAGGTGGACTTAGCATATTCCTGCGTCTTAATAATAGTAGTTCATTAATTCCAGTATATTAATTCCAGCATCTTAATTCCAGTATATTAATTCCAGCATCTTAATTCCAGCGTCGACTTGGTTCTGTACCTTCATATTCCAGTTGTAAATACGTGTAGTTCCTTAGATGGGAGGATTTCCAGGGAGGGAGAGAGAACTTATAATGTGTGGTTCCGACGAGCGCCCAATTCCAAGTCTTTTAGGGGGCGGGGGGGGGGGGGAATTTCCAGGGAGAGACTAAATAGCTGTTATCCCGACGAGCGCCCAATGCCAACTCCTCGCGTTTCAGAAATGTTACGGGTTATAAAGGCATAATGCGGACGTGGGGGAAATCGATGCGCTAAGCGATCTTGGAAAGCACACGCGCAGCGAAAATGGACTTAAAATGAAGACTGTGCTAGTTCAAAGCAAAATATCTAAGTAAATATCTTACTTCACCATTAATTAAATACAACACTCTGAATGACACATCAGTTGCAATAAATATTAACAAGTTATATTGTCTAAACAACTTTCCATCCAAATTCATGTGATATACTTATAAACAATTACAGTTTAACATCTTAAAGCATCTCAGTAAAAGATCCATGTCAAGCGCTCGTATGCAAATTATTTATGTAAACACTGTGCGTCGTGTATGACGCGCTTGAAAACAACAATCGATGACTCATATAAGTTTGGCCTCTTTGTTACGTCACAATCGCGGAGCGGATCGTTACACAGCCCTCCTCCTTACAAAATGCGTCCTCGCATTTAAGACATTAGGTTTTCCTTGGCGATAACCTTGTTACAATGCAACCTTGTCTAAGTTCGATTGCAAGTATATACAAAACCAAAAATAACTTTACTCAATATTACCAATAAGGTAGGTGACATTTAGAAGAAAACACTTGTCTTATTTTGCCCACTTTTCTTCTCCTTCTCTGTTACATCACAATCTCTCTATCAACACCAGCATCAATCAAATATACATCTACAACATAAGACATCTGCTTTTCTTCCAAAACTTGTCAATTCTTTGTTCCTATGCAACATGGAACGTGCACTTATATTCTTTAATTTTTTTTTTATCGCCCTAGATTACCTATCACAAATAAATTCTATACCTTAAATCTACTAAGTGGCGTTACAATGTCAATAATGTATACATGTATATATACAATATAAGCAATGGAATCTGTATAAGAAAGAAATATAGATGATAAAACAGAGTTGAATAGAAGAAAGAAAGAAGTGAGAAAGAAAGTTATAGAGAAGGAAAGAGGAGAAGGAAACAGATCCAAAGTATAACAAAATATGTCTTATTCTAAAAACCATTTCTAATAAAAGAAATGTGCGGGTCTTCTATTCCTCAGTGGATAGCGTCGAGTATCTTCTTGTCTTCTATTTACAGTCACGTCTGGCGTTGAATCTTGATCAACCTCTTCAGAGTTGGACTCCATCTCTCTGGCATCATTTCCATCATCTTCCCGTCTAGTTTGAGCTGTCTTCCATTCCTTAGGCTCGTCTCCATCACATGGCTTTAAACGGTCAAAGTGTACAACCTTCATCTTGGTTCCAGGACTCTTTTGAATTCTGTATGTCACATCAGACAGCTTCGTCTTAATCTTGAATGGGCCATTCCATCTGTAACTTAGTTTGGGACTGATACCTTTGTGTCTCTGATTATTTCGTAACCAAACGAAATTTCCTTCTTCGTAGCTACTTCCAGCAATCTTCTTGTCGTAGTTCCGCTTCTGTCTTCGGAGATTCTTCTGACTGTGCTCAGTAATCCTTGTATAGACTTTATCCATCCTGTCTCGTAGTTCCTCGACGTAGTCTGTTCCAACTTCCATATCTGGTTGGATCATGTACTGATCTGAAAGCATTTTCAGTTCTCTTCCGAACATCATCATGTTTGGCGTTTCTCCTATTGTCTCATGAACTGAACTTCTGTATGCCGTTGTAGCTATGTGTACATACTTGTCCCAATCTCGCTGATTCTTTCCAGGCTCTATTAGCGTGACAAGCATATCGAGCAATGTTCTGTTGAAGCGTTCAATCATACCGTCTGATTTAGGGTTATATGCCGTCGTCCTTGTCTTCTTTATTCCCAGGATCTGGCAAACTTCTTTGAACAACTGTGACTCAAAGTTCCTTCCTTGGTCTGTGTGAATCTCAGTTGGAACCCCGTATCTACATATAAACTCTTCAACTAGTTTGGGTGCCACAGTACTTGCTTTCTCATTAGGTATTGGATAAGCTTCTACGAACTTTGTGTAGTAATCGGCTACTACCATTATGTACTTATTTCCGTCATTCGTCTCCGGCAAAGGTCCTAGTATATCAAGAGCGATCCGTTCCATCGGACTTCCACTTCTTCTCTGCTGTAGAGGTGCTCGTCTCTTCTTACCAGCTGACTTCCGTCGAGCACAAGATTCACATTTACGGATGAAAGACCTCACATCTGCCTTCATTCCTACCCAGTAGTATCTCATCTGACTACTCTTCAGTGTCTTAGTTGCTCCCAAATGACCAGCTAAAGCGCTACCATGAAGTTCTTTCAAAACTTCATCTATTTTCCTTCCAGGTAATACTAGTCGCCATTTCACTTCTTTGCCATCTATAGATTCCCATCTACGGTAGAGTATTCCATCTCTGATTTCAAGTTGTTCCCAATGCTCTAACAAGACTTTAACTTTCTTAGACATTGCGGAAACTTCTTCCTTTGGTGGTCTGGTCTTCCTTTCCATAGCCTCTAGCACAGGCTTTATATTTGGGTCGTCTAGTTGATCTTTCCTCATCTCAGACAGTCTCTTCTCATTTGTCATCATTATTACACGTGCTTTGGCTGTTTCTTCCTTGAACTCGCACTCCAGTCCTCTTCCACACTGGCCACATGGTCTTCTCGACAATGCATCTGCATTCCCATGACTTCTACCAGCCCTGTGAATGATCTCTATATCATAAGCTGCGATGACCTCAAGCCATCTTGCCAGCTGTCCTTCAGGGTTTTTGAAATTCGTTAGCCACCTTAAAGCTCCGTGATCCGTTCTCACCGTTACATGTCGACCGTAGAGATATTGTCTGAAATGCTTCAAGTAAACTACAACTGCGAGTAGTTCCCTTCTTGTAACGCAGTAGTTCCGTTCTGCCTTGCTTAGCACTTTACTTCCGTAAGCAATTACTCTTTCCTTTCCATCTTGTACTTGTGACAACACTCCTCCAATCCCATCCTTACTGGCGTCTGTGTCAAGAATGAATGCACCTTCCGTATTCGGGTATCCCAGAATAGGTGCAGTAATCAATCTTCTTTTCAACTCTTCAAACGCATCCTGACAGACAGAGCTCCATTCGAACTGTCCGGCACGGCGCTTTTCCGTGAGTTGATGAAGAGGTTTGGCTATACTAGCAAAACCTTCAACAAAACGTCTGTAGTAGGATGCAAGACCAAGAAAACTTCTAACTTCCGTCACATTCTTCGGCGTCGGCCATGTTTTTACAGACTCAACCTTCTCTGGCTGTGTTGAGACTCCCTTGCTTGATACTTCGTGTCCGAGATAGGACACCTTCTTCCTGAACAGAAAGCATTTCTTTGGTTTTAACTTCAAGTTGGCTTGTCGTAGTCTATGGAATACTTGACGTAACCGGGAAAGTTCCTCTGGTATCGATTTACCAAAGATAATCAAATCATCTAAGTAGACAAGTAATGTCTCCCAATGCAATCCGGTTAGTACTTTATCCATCAATCTCTCAAAAGTGGCTGGGGCGTTACAAAGTCCAAAAGGCATCACGTTCCATGAGTAGAGTCCACCATCAGCTACGAAAGCTGATTTTTCCTTAGCATCTTTGCTTAAGCCTACTTGCCAGTATCCACTTGCCAAGTCCAGGGTCGAAAACCACTGCGCTCCTGACAAAGCATCCAATGTTTCATCTATACGAGGTAGGGGGTAGGCGTCCTTGATCGTGGCAGCATTCAGTTGCCGATAATCCACGCAAAATCTCTGAGTTCCGTCCTTTTTCTTTACGAGTACAATGTTAGAAGCCCATGGACTATCAGTTGGTTCAATAAGACCTTTCTGTAGTAGCCCTTCCACTTGCTCCTTGATTTCGTCTCTCTGCCCAAAAGGGTGCTTGCGTTGTCGTTGTCTAATTGGTCGCTGAGTTCCAGTATCTATATTGTGTTGTACCAAATTGGTCCTTCCAATATCATCATCTCCTCTTGAGAATACATCCTGAAATTCCGTCAATAACTTTGCCACGTCTTGGCGATACTGATCTGGTATTCCTTCTGTACTTCTCTTTAGCAAATCCCTCAAATGTTCCGGAACTTTTCCATCACCAACAGTGGTGTACTTAGGGACTTCCTGTACTTCACTTGTATCTATTACGGTCATCATAGCGATTGGTGTGTTCTTCTTTATTACTTTGTTGGAAGTAGATGGGTTGAATACTCTAACAGGCACTAACTCCTCACCTGTCTTGATTAGAGTTCTAGCTGTAATGAGTCCTTTCTTCACTAATTGTTGTTGAACATTTCCAGCCTCTATTAAACCTAGGGTGTTAGGTTTAATTCGATCTCCTTCCTTCATTGATCCAAGTATTACAGCTTCATGTCCTGCGGAATTGTAGTAGTTTCTGATGCAGTTATGCGGCAGGATAGTCTTTCTCCACTTTCATTCTTGCACTCTACTTTGCCCCATTTTGTGGTGAGTTGGAAATTAGTCAGATCAATGCTAGCCCCCATTCTTGTTAGATTGTCCAAACCAAGGATTCCATCACTACTCACATCTGCTACCAAAACTGTTATTACTCCTTTATTTGGTCCTATCTTCATCTCATGAGTTATTGCTCCATAAATGGCCAATGGTGAACCATCTGCTAATTGTGCATTGATGCTACGATGTTGCAGAGGGGGTCTATCTTTTTCATCTAATTGTTCATATGATCGTCTTGAAATGTAAGAATCTGAAGCACCAGTATCAACTAGAAATTTGTATTCCTTGTCCTGTATGTGCACTGGAACATAAAGACCATCAACATTTTGATTTATACTGGGTATGAAACTTGTCTTTGTTTTGCTGGGTTGGGTCTCAGTTAATTTTGGACGTTTGGCCGCGCCACGACCCTTTGGGGCGACCACTTGTCGTTTGACTGACGCTGATATCTTTGTCTTGACCAGTTAGATTCATCACTTGGATAGTTCCTTCCTCTTCGATCCATTTGTTTCTCACGACATTCCCTTGCGAAATGGCCAGGTTTCTCACAATAGAAACATGTTTGGGTTTTCACATCAAATCTTCCTTGCACTGTTTGGCTTGGTCTTTGATTAGTTCCTGGTTTCTTCACATATTCCTGACATCTTTCCTTGTTAGATTGACTTTCCATGGCTTGGCCTAGGACTTTGTTGACTTCATCTTTGATCATCTTCTCTAGATCCACTTCAGGGCCGATTCCTCTATTGTAAGTAGGCTTAGCCTTCCATCCATTCCTCTCAGTCTCCGTCTGTAGAAATGTCTCAGTAGTTATTGCTGCTTGAATTACCTCATCTAAGCTTGTTGCCTTAGCATGAAATATTCCCATACGAATCTCACTACTACGAATAGCATCAGTAAAATGAATCCTAGCCAGTCTATCGACCCCTTGACTTTCAAAGTTTGGATATGCCTTATCAGTTAGTTCCCTAATATGACGTCCTAGTTCCTGAAGTGATTCTCCTTGTCGTCGCTTACGATTCCTAAGTTCCAACAAATAGCTTTCCGCCTGTTTGGCAGAAGAGAACCTAAATGACAGTTTACTCTTTATTTCTTCAAAGTTCCACTTGGTGCCTCTTTGTTCTTCTAGTAATCTCAGAGCTTGACCTCTCAAGCTAGCAGCTAGATACTTGGCAGATTCCTCATCTTTCCAGTTGTTGATTTCGCAACAAGATTCAAAGTGCGAGGCGTATTCTTTCCAGTCGGTACTTCCATCATACTTGTCCGGCATGATCAGTGGTCGATGAGTAGTTTCCCGAATTCTGTCTTCTTTGGCATAGCAAATATCATCATTCCTCTTTTGTGTTTTCATCTGGTTAGTTTCTTCCTTAAGTTTCCTCGTCTTTGATTCATCGACATGAGATATTCCTTCCTCGTCTTCATTTTGGATTTCCATTCCTTCCGGTCGTCTTTTTGGTTTGAAGTTGAATTCCACTTCATCATCTGAAGAATCAGATAGTTCTTCCGTGGAGGAATCTGGGCCAACACTCCTCTTCCTTGGTTTCTTTGTCAACTTCATCATTTGTCCCATTAACTTTGTTAGTTGACTTAATATCCGACTTTGTAATTTCTCTGACCTACTCTTCTTTTTCTTTGAACTTTTTGTACTAGACATTGTTTCATCTGAGGAGCAACTTAGCTCATCTATTTCTTTCTTAGACTCTGGTACCTCCGCCATATTAATAATCCCACTTCTGACACCAAATTTGTGGCGGCCGCCCCCGCCTCCGTCTTCAACCTCGACCTCTACGTCGGGTTTGTTCTCTTTCCCAGCCGGGGAAACTGATTCTTTATATCTGTCAGGATATTCGTCAGTCGACATTTTATTTATAATGTCCGAGCGGTTAAAGTAATTAGATCTTTTCTTTTATTTGGAAGAAAAGACGGGGGAAGCTACAATACTTATTTAAGTTCGTTTCGTCGAAATATACGACTATGACGGAGTACCAGTTAAGAAGAAAGACAAAGTGTTTATAGACTCATAATTTCGGTTTCAAGACAAAAGAAAATGGTCAACTTTTATTAATGCATGTACTTCAAATATTTACATCTTTCTATCACCACTGTCACAAATACCTTGTGCTCATAGTTATACTTAATGCATTTATATGATTGATGTTCTTATGTTCTAATACATGTAATAAAGTGAAGGCAATGATTCATTGGGATTTATGGGACTTGGGAGTTTTCCGTCTTAGTTTAATTCCATGGCATCATATGGGGAGAGGTGGACTTAGCATATTCCTGCGTCTTAATAATAGTAGTTCATTAATTCCAGTATATTAATTCCAGCATCTTAATTCCAGCGTCGACTTGGTTCTGTACCTTCATATTCCAGTTGTAAATACGTGTAGTTCCTTAGATGGGAGGATTTCCAGGGAGGGAGAGAGAGCTTATAATGTGTGGTTCCGACGAGCGCCCAATTCCAAGTCTTTTCCTTTGGGAGGGGGGGGGGGGGAGATTTTCAGGGAGAGACTAAATAGCTGTTATCCCGACGAGCACCCAATGCCAACTCCTCGCGTTTAAGAAATGTTACGGGTTATAAACGCATAATGCGGACGTGGGGGAAATCGATGCGCTAAGCGATCTTGGAAAGCACACGCGCAGCGAAAATGGACTTAACATGAAGACTGTGCTAGTTCAGAGCAAAATATCTAAGTAAATCTCTTATTTTACCATTAATTAAATACCACATTCTAAATGACATATCAGTTGCAATTAATATTAACAAGATACAATGTTTAAACAACTTTCCATCCAAATTCATGTGATATACTTATGAACAATTACAGTTTAACATCTTAAAGCATCTCAGTAAAAGATCCATGTCAAGCGCTCGTATGCAAATTATTTATGTAAACACTGTGCGTCGTACGTGTATGACGCGCTTGAAAACAACAATCGATGACTCATATAAGTTTGGCCTCTTTGTTACGTCACAATCGCGGAGCGGATCGTTACACAGCCCTCCTCCTTACAAAATGCGTCCTCGCATTTAAGACATTAGGTTTTCCTGGGCGATAACTTGTTACAATGCAACCTTGTCTAATTTCGATTGCAAGTATATACAAAACCAAAAATAACTGACATAAATGACATTTGGAAGAAAACACTTGTCTTATTTTGCCCACTTTTCTTCTCCTTCTCTGTTACATCACAATCTCTTTATCAACACCAGCATCAATCAAATATACATCTACAACATAAGACATCTGCTTTTCTTCCAAAACTTGTCAATTCTTTGTTCCTATGCAACATGGAACGTGTACTTATATATTCTTAATTTTTCATCGCCCTAGATTACCTATCACAAATAAATTCTAATACCTAAATCTACTCAGTGGTGTTACAATGTCAATAATGTACATTTATATACAATATAAGCAATGGAATCTGTATAAGAAAGAGATAGAGATATAGATGAGAAAACAGAGATGAATAGAAGAAAGAAAGAAGTGAGAAAGAAAGTTATAGAGAAGGAAAGAGGAGAAGGAAACAGATCCAAAGTATAACAAAGTATGTCTATTCTAAAGTTTATTTCCATAAAACCATTTCTAATAAAAGAAATGTGCGGGTCTTCTATTCCTCAGTGGATAGCGTCGAGTATCTTCTTGTCTTCTATTTACAGTCACGTCTGGCGTTGAATCTTGATCAACCTCTTCAGAGTTGGACTCCATCTCTCTGGCATCATTTCCATCATCTTCCCGTCTAGTATGAGCTGTCTTCCATTCCTTAGGCTCGTCTCCCTCACACGGCTTTAAACGGTCAAAGTGTACAACCTTCATCTTGGTTCCAGGACTCTTTTGGATTCTGTATGTCACATCAGACAGCTTCGTCTTAATCTTGAATGGGCCATTCCATCTGTAACTTAGTTTGGGACTGATGCCTTTGTGTCTCTGATTATTTCGTAACCAAACGAAATTTCCTTCTTCGTAACTACTTCCAGCAATCTTCTTGTCGTAGTTCCTCTTCTGTCTTCGGAGATTCTTCTGACTGTGCTCAGTAATCCTTGTATACACTTTATCCATCCTGTCTCGTAGTTCCTCAACGTAGTCTGTTCCAACTTCCATATCTGGTTGGATCATGTACTGATCTGAAAGCATTTTTAGTTCTCTTCCGAACATCATCATGTTTGGCGTTTCTCCTATTGTCTCATGAACTGAACTTCTGTATGCCGTTGTAGTTATGTGTACATACTTGTCCCAATCTCGCTGATTCTTTCCAGGCTCTATTAGCGTGACAAGCATATCGAGCAATGTTCTGTTGAAGCGTTCAATCATACCGTCTGATTTAGGGTTATATGCCGTCGTCCTTGTCTTCTTTATTCCCAAGATCTGGCAAACTTCTTTGAACAACTGTGACTCAAAGTTCCTTCCTTGGTCTGTGTGAATCTTGGAACCCCGTATCTACATATAAACTCTTCAACTAGTTTGGGTGCCACAGTACTTGCTTTCTCATTAGGTATTGGATAAGCTTCTACGAACTTTGTGTAGTAATCGGCTACTACCATTATGTACTTATTTCCGTCATTCGTCTCTGGCAAAGGTCCTAGTATATCAAGAGCGATCCGTTCCATCGGACTTCCACTTCTTCTCTGCTGTAGAGGTGCTCGTCTCTTCTTACCAGCTGACTTCCGTCGAGCACAAGATCCACATTTACGGATGAAAAACCTCACATCTGCCTTCATTCCTACCCAGTAGTATCTCATCTGACTACTCTTCAGTGTCTTAGTTGCTCCCAAATGACCAGCTAAAGCGCTACCATGAAGTTCTTTCAAAACTTCATCTATTTTCCTTCCAGGTAATACTAGTCGCCACTTCACTTCTTTGCCATCTATAGATTCCCATCTACGGTAGAGTATTCCATCTCTGATTTCAAGTTGTTCCCAATGCTCTAACAAGACTTTAACTTTCTTAGACATTGCGGAAACTTCTTCCTTTGGTGGTCTGGTCTTCCTTTCCATAGCCTCTAGCACAGGCTTTATATTTGGGTCGTCTAGTTGATCTTTCCTCATCTCAGACAGTCTCTTCTCATTTGTCATCATTATTACACGTGCTTTGGCTGTTTCTTCCTTGAACTCGCACTCCAGTCCTCTTCCACACTGGCCACATGGTCTTCTCGACAATGCATCTGCATTCCCATGACTTCTACCAGCCCTGTGAATGATCTCTATATCATAAGCTGCGATGACCTCAAGCCATCTTGCCAGCTGTCCTTCAGGGTTTTTGAAATTTGTCAGCCACCTTAAAGCTCCGTGATCCGTTCTCACCGTTACATGTCGACCGTAGAGATATTGTCTAAAATGCTTCAAGTAAACGACAACTGCAAGTAGTTCCCTTCTTGTAACGCAGTAGTTCCGTTCTGCCTTACTTAGCACTTTACTTCCGTAAGCAATTACTCTTTCCTTTCCATCTTGTAATTGTGACAACACTCCTCCAATCCCATCCTTACTGGCGTCTGTGTCAAGAATGAATGCACCTTCCGTATTCGGGTATCCCAGAATAGGTGCAGTAATCAATCTTCGTTTCAACTCTTCAAACGCATCCTGACAAAGCATCCAATGTTTCATCTATACGAGGTAGGGGGTAGGCGTCCTTGATCGTGGCAGCATTCAGTTGCCGATAATCCACGCAAAATCTCTGAGTTCCGTCCTTTTTCTTTACGAGTACAATGTTAGAAGCCCATGGACTATCAGTTGGTTCAATAAGACCTTTCTGTAGTAGCCCTTCCACTTGCTCCTTGATTTCGTCTCTCTGCCCAAAAGGGTGCTTGCGTTGTCGTTGTCTAATTGGTCGCTGAGTTCCAGTATCTATATTGTGTTGTACCAAATTGGTCCTTCCAATATCATCATCTCCTCTTGAGAATACATCCTGAAATTCCGTCAATAACTTTGCCACGTCTTGGCGATACTGATCTGGTATTCCTTCTGTACTTCTCTTTAGCAAATCCCTCAAATGTTCCGGAACTTTTCCATCACCAACATTTGTGTACTTAGGGACTTCCTGTACTTCACTTGTATCTATTACGGTCATCATAGCGATTGGTGTGTTCTTCTTTATTACTTTGTTGGAAGTAGATGGGTTGAATACTCTAACAGGCACTAACTCCTCACCTGTCTTGATTAGAGTTCTAGCTGTAATGAGTCCTTTCTTCACTAATTGCTGTTGAACATTTCCAGCCTCTATTAAACCTAGGGTGTTAGGTTTAATTCGATCTCCTTCCTTCATTGATCCAAGTATTACAGCTTCATGTCCTGCGGGGATTGTAGTAGTTTCTGATGCAGTTATGCGGCAGGATAGTCTTTCTCCACTTTCATTCTTGCACTCTACTTTGCCCCATTTTGTTGTGAGTTGAAAATTAGTCAGATCAATGCTAGCCCCCATTCTTGTTAGATTGTCCAAACCAAGGATTCCATCACTACTCACATCTGCTACCAAAACTGTTATTACTCCTTTATTTGGTCCTATCTTCATCTCATGAGTTATTGCTCCATAAATGGCCAATGGTGAACCATCTGCTAATTGTGCACTTATGCTACGATGTTGCAGTGGGGGTCTATTCTTTTCATCTAATTGTTCATATGATCGTCTAGAAATGTAAGAGTCTGAAGCACCAGTATCAACTAGAAATTTGTATTCCTTGTCCTGAATGTGCACTGGAACATAAAGACCATCAACATTTCGATTTATACTGGGTATGAAACTTGTCTTTGTTTTGCTGGGTTGGGTCTCAGTTAATTTTGGACGTTTGGCCGCGCCACGACCCTTTGGGGCGACCACTTGTCGTTTGACTGACGCTGATATCTTTGTCTTGACCAGTTAGATTCATCACTTGGATAGTTCCTTCCTCTTCGATCCATTTGTTTCTCACGACATTCCCTTGCGAAATGGCCAGGTTTCTCACAATAGAAACATGTTTGGGTTTTCACATCAAATCTTCCTTGCACTGTTTGGCTTGGTCTTTGATTAGTTCCTGGTTTCTTCACATATTCCTGACATCTTTCCTTGTTAGATTGACTTTCCATGGCTTGGCCTAGGACTTTGTTGACTTCATCTTTGATCATCTTCTCTAGATCCACTTCAGGGCCGATTCCTCTATTGTAAGTAGGCTTAGCCTTCCATCCATTCCTCTCAGTCTCCGTCTGTAGAAATGTCTCAGTAGTTATTGCTGCTTGAATTACCTCATCTAAGCTTGTTGCCTTAGCATGAAATATTCCCATACGAATCTCACTACTACGAATAGCATCAGTAAAATGAATCCTAGCCAGTCTATCGACCCCTTGACTTTCAAAGTTTGGATATGCCTTATCAGTTAGTTCCCTAATATGACGTCCTAGTTCCTGAAGTGATTCTCCTTGTCGTCGCTTACGATTCCTAAGTTCCAACAAATAGCTTTCCGCCTGTTTGGCAGAAGAGAACCTAAATGACAGTTTACTCTTTATTTCTTCAAAGTTCCACTTGGTGCCTCTTTGTTCTTCTAGTAATCTCAGAGCTTGACCTCTCAAGCTAGCAGCTAGATACTTGGCAGATTCCTCATCTTTCCAGTTGTTGATTTCGCAACAAGATTCAAAGTGCGAGGCGTATTCTTTCCAGTCGGTACTTCCATCATACTTGTCCGGCATGATCAGTGGTCGATGAGTAGTTTCCCGAATTCTGTCTTCTTTGGCATAGCAAATATCATCATTCCTCTTTTGTGTTTTCATCTGGTTAGTTTCTTCCTTAAGTTTCCTCGTCTTTGATTCATCGACATGAGATATTCCTTCCTCGTCTTCATTTTGGATTTCCATTCCTTCCGGTCGTCTTTTTGGTTTGAAGTTGAATTCCACTTCATCATCTGAAGAATCAGATAGTTCTTCCGTGGAGGAATCTGGGCCAACACTCCTCTTCCTTGGTTTCTTTGTCAACTTCATCATTTGTCCCATTAACTTTGTTAGTTGACTTAATATCCGACTTTGTAATTTCTCTGACCTACTCTTCTTTTTCTTTGAACTTTTTGTACTAGACATTGTTTCATCTGAGGAGCAACTTAGCTCATCTATTTCTTTCTTAGACTCTGGTACCTCCGCCATATTAATAATCCCACTTCTGACACCAAATTTGTGGCGGCCGCCCCCGCCTCCGTCTTCAACCTCGACCTCTACGTCGGGTTTGTTCTCTTTCCCAGCCGGGGAAACTGATTCTTTATATCTGTCAGGATATTCGTCAGTCGACATTTTATTTATAATGTCCGAGCGGTTAAAGTAATTAGATCTTTTCTTTTATTTGGAAGAAAAGACGGGGGAAGCTACAATACTTATTTAAGTTCGTTTCGTCGAAATATACGACTATGACGGAGTACCAGTTAAGAAGAAAGACAAAGTGTTTATAGACTCATAATTTCGGTTTCAAGACAAAAGAAAATGGTCAACTTTTATTAATGCATGTACTTCAAATATTTACATCTTTCTATCACCACTGTCACAAATACCTTGTGCTCATAGTTATACTTAATGCATTTATATGATTGATGTTCTTATGTTCTAATACATGTAATAAAGTGAAGGCAATGATTCATTGGGATTTATGGGACTTGGGAGTTTTCCGTCTTAGTTTAATTCCATGGCATCATATGGGGAGAGGTGGACTTAGCATATTCCTGCGTCTTAATAATAGTAGTTCATTAATTCCAGTATATTAATTCCAGCATCTTAATTCCAGCGTCGACTTGGTTCTGTACCTTCATATTCCAGTTGTAAATACGTGTAGTTCCTTAGATGGGAGGATTTCCAGGGAGGGAGAGAGAGCTTATAATGTGTGGTTCCGACGAGCGCCCAATTCCAAGTCTTTTCCTTTGGGAGGGGGGGGGGGGGAGATTTTCAGGGAGAGACTAAATAGCTGTTATCCCGACGAGCACCCAATGCCAACTCCTCGCGTTTAAGAAATGTTACGGGTTATAAACGCATAATGCGGACGTGGGGGAAATCGATGCGCTAAGCGATCTTGGAAAGCACACGCGCAGCGAAAATGGACTTAACATGAAGACTGTGCTAGTTCAGAGCAAAATATCTAAGTAAATCTCTTATTTTACCATTAATTAAATACCACATTCTAAATGACATATCAGTTGCAATTAATATTAACAAGATACAATGTTTAAACAACTTTCCATCCAAATTCATGTGATATACTTATGAACAATTACAGTTTAACATCTTAAAGCATCTCAGTAAAAGATCCATGTCAAGCGCTCGTATGCAAATTATTTATGTAAACACTGTGCGTCGTACGTGTATGACGCGCTTGAAAACAACAATCGATGACTCATATAAGTTTGGCCTCTTTGTTACGTCACAATCGCGGAGCGGATCGTTACACAGCCCTCCTCCTTACAAAATGCGTCCTCGCATTTAAGACATTAGGTTTTCCTGGGCGATAACTTGTTACAATGCAACCTTGTCTAATTTCGATTGCAAGTATATACAAAACCAAAAATAACTGACATAAATGACATTTGGAAGAAAACACTTGTCTTATTTTGCCCACTTTTCTTCTCCTTCTCTGTTACATCACAATCTCTTTATCAACACCAGCATCAATCAAATATACATCTACAACATAAGACATCTGCTTTTCTTCCAAAACTTGTCAATTCTTTGTTCCTATGCAACATGGAACGTGTACTTATATATTCTTAATTTTTCATCGCCCTAGATTACCTATCACAAATAAATTCTAATACCTAAATCTACTCAGTGGTGTTACAATGTCAATAATGTACATTTATATACAATATAAGCAATGGAATCTGTATAAGAAAGAGATAGAGATATAGATGAGAAAACAGAGATGAATAGAAGAAAGAAAGAAGTGAGAAAGAAAGTTATAGAGAAGGAAAGAGGAGAAGGAAACAGATCCAAAGTATAACAAAGTATGTCTATTCTAAAGTTTATTTCCATAAAACCATTTCTAATAAAAGAAATGTGCGGGTCTTCTATTCCTCAGTGGATAGCGTCGAGTATCTTCTTGTCTTCTATTTACAGTCACGTCTGGCGTTGAATCTTGATCAACCTCTTCAGAGTTGGACTCCATCTCTCTGGCATCATTTCCATCATCTTCCCGTCTAGTATGAGCTGTCTTCCATTCCTTAGGCTCGTCTCCCTCACACGGCTTTAAACGGTCAAAGTGTACAACCTTCATCTTGGTTCCAGGACTCTTTTGGATTCTGTATGTCACATCAGACAGCTTCGTCTTAATCTTGAATGGGCCATTCCATCTGTAACTTAGTTTGGGACTGATGCCTTTGTGTCTCTGATTATTTCGTAACCAAACGAAATTTCCTTCTTCGTAACTACTTCCAGCAATCTTCTTGTCGTAGTTCCTCTTCTGTCTTCGGAGATTCTTCTGACTGTGCTCAGTAATCCTTGTATACACTTTATCCATCCTGTCTCGTAGTTCCTCAACGTAGTCTGTTCCAACTTCCATATCTGGTTGGATCATGTACTGATCTGAAAGCATTTTTAGTTCTCTTCCGAACATCATCATGTTTGGCGTTTCTCCTATTGTCTCATGAACTGAACTTCTGTATGCCGTTGTAGTTATGTGTACATACTTGTCCCAATCTCGCTGATTCTTTCCAGGCTCTATTAGCGTGACAAGCATATCGAGCAATGTTCTGTTGAAGCGTTCAATCATACCGTCTGATTTAGGGTTATATGCCGTCGTCCTTGTCTTCTTTATTCCCAAGATCTGGCAAACTTCTTTGAACAACTGTGACTCAAAGTTCCTTCCTTGGTCTGTGTGAATCTTGGAACCCCGTATCTACATATAAACTCTTCAACTAGTTTGGGTGCCACAGTACTTGCTTTCTCATTAGGTATTGGATAAGCTTCTACGAACTTTGTGTAGTAATCGGCTACTACCATTATGTACTTATTTCCGTCATTCGTCTCTGGCAAAGGTCCTAGTATATCAAGAGCGATCCGTTCCATCGGACTTCCACTTCTTCTCTGCTGTAGAGGTGCTCGTCTCTTCTTACCAGCTGACTTCCGTCGAGCACAAGATCCACATTTACGGATGAAAAACCTCACATCTGCCTTCATTCCTACCCAGTAGTATCTCATCTGACTACTCTTCAGTGTCTTAGTTGCTCCCAAATGACCAGCTAAAGCGCTACCATGAAGTTCTTTCAAAACTTCATCTATTTTCCTTCCAGGTAATACTAGTCGCCACTTCACTTCTTTGCCATCTATAGATTCCCATCTACGGTAGAGTATTCCATCTCTGATTTCAAGTTGTTCCCAATGCTCTAACAAGACTTTAACTTTCTTAGACATTGCGGAAACTTCTTCCTTTGGTGGTCTGGTCTTCCTTTCCATAGCCTCTAGCACAGGCTTTATATTTGGGTCGTCTAGTTGATCTTTCCTCATCTCAGACAGTCTCTTCTCATTTGTCATCATTATTACACGTGCTTTGGCTGTTTCTTCCTTGAACTCGCACTCCAGTCCTCTTCCACACTGGCCACATGGTCTTCTCGACAATGCATCTGCATTCCCATGACTTCTACCAGCCCTGTGAATGATCTCTATATCATAAGCTGCGATGACCTCAAGCCATCTTGCCAGCTGTCCTTCAGGGTTTTTGAAATTTGTCAGCCACCTTAAAGCTCCGTGATCCGTTCTCACCGTTACATGTCGACCGTAGAGATATTGTCTAAAATGCTTCAAGTAAACGACAACTGCAAGTAGTTCCCTTCTTGTAACGCAGTAGTTCCGTTCTGCCTTACTTAGCACTTTACTTCCGTAAGCAATTACTCTTTCCTTTCCATCTTGTAATTGTGACAACACTCCTCCAATCCCATCCTTACTGGCGTCTGTGTCAAGAATGAATGCACCTTCCGTATTCGGGTATCCCAGAATAGGTGCAGTAATCAATCTTCGTTTCAACTCTTCAAACGCATCCTGACAAAGCATCCAATGTTTCATCTATACGAGGTAGGGGGTAGGCGTCCTTGATCGTGGCAGCATTCAGTTGCCGATAATCCACGCAAAATCTCTGAGTTCCGTCCTTTTTCTTTACGAGTACAATGTTAGAAGCCCATGGACTATCAGTTGGTTCAATAAGACCTTTCTGTAGTAGCCCTTCCACTTGCTCCTTGATTTCGTCTCTCTGCCCAAAAGGGTGCTTGCGTTGTCGTTGTCTAATTGGTCGCTGAGTTCCAGTATCTATATTGTGTTGTACCAAATTGGTCCTTCCAATATCATCATCTCCTCTTGAGAATACATCCTGAAATTCCGTCAATAACTTTGCCACGTCTTGGCGATACTGATCTGGTATTCCTTCTGTACTTCTCTTTAGCAAATCCCTCAAATGTTCCGGAACTTTTCCATCACCAACATTTGTGTACTTAGGGACTTCCTGTACTTCACTTGTATCTATTACGGTCATCATAGCGATTGGTGTGTTCTTCTTTATTACTTTGTTGGAAGTAGATGGGTTGAATACTCTAACAGGCACTAACTCCTCACCTGTCTTGATTAGAGTTCTAGCTGTAATGAGTCCTTTCTTCACTAATTGCTGTTGAACATTTCCAGCCTCTATTAAACCTAGGGTGTTAGGTTTAATTCGATCTCCTTCCTTCATTGATCCAAGTATTACAGCTTCATGTCCTGCGGGGATTGTAGTAGTTTCTGATGCAGTTATGCGGCAGGATAGTCTTTCTCCACTTTCATTCTTGCACTCTACTTTGCCCCATTTTGTTGTGAGTTGAAAATTAGTCAGATCAATGCTAGCCCCCATTCTTGTTAGATTGTCCAAACCAAGGATTCCATCACTACTCACATCTGCTACCAAAACTGTTATTACTCCTTTATTTGGTCCTATCTTCATCTCATGAGTTATTGCTCCATAAATGGCCAATGGTGAACCATCTGCTAATTGTGCACTTATGCTACGATGTTGCAGTGGGGGTCTATTCTTTTCATCTAATTGTTCATATGATCGTCTAGAAATGTAAGAGTCTGAAGCACCAGTATCAACTAGAAATTTGTATTCCTTGTCCTGAATGTGCACTGGAACATAAAGACCATCAACATTTCGATTTATACTGGGTATGAAACTTGTCTTTGTTTTGCTGGGTTGGGTCTCAGTTAATTTTGGACGTTTGGCCGCGCCACGACCCTTTGGGGCGACCACTTGTCGTTTGACTGACGCTGATATCTTTGTCTTGACCAGTTAGATTCATCACTTGGATAGTTCCTTCCTCTTCGATCCATTTGTTTCTCACGACATTCCCTTGCGAAATGGCCAGGTTTCTCACAATAGAAACATGTTTGGGTTTTCACATCAAATCTTCCTTGCACTGTTTGGCTTGGTCTTTGATTAGTTCCTGGTTTCTTCACATATTCCTGACATCTTTCCTTGTTAGATTGACTTTCCATGGCTTGGCCTAGGACTTTGTTGACTTCATCTTTGATCATCTTCTCTAGATCCACTTCAGGGCCGATTCCTCTATTGTAAGTAGGCTTAGCCTTCCATCCATTCCTCTCAGTCTCCGTCTGTAGAAATGTCTCAGTAGTTATTGCTGCTTGAATTACCTCATCTAAGCTTGTTGCCTTAGCATGAAATATTCCCATACGAATCTCACTACTACGAATAGCATCAGTAAAATGAATCCTAGCCAGTCTATCGACCCCTTGACTTTCAAAGTTTGGATATGCCTTATCAGTTAGTTCCCTAATATGACGTCCTAGTTCCTGAAGTGATTCTCCTTGTCGTCGCTTACGATTCCTAAGTTCCAACAAATAGCTTTCCGCCTGTTTGGCAGAAGAGAACCTAAATGACAGTTTACTCTTTATTTCTTCAAAGTTCCACTTGGTGCCTCTTTGTTCTTCTAGTAATCTCAGAGCTTGACCTCTCAAGCTAGCAGCTAGATACTTGGCAGATTCCTCATCTTTCCAGTTGTTGATTTCGCAACAAGATTCAAAGTGCGAGGCGTATTCTTTCCAGTCGGTACTTCCATCATACTTGTCCGGCATGATCAGTGGTCGATGAGTAGTTTCCCGAATTCTGTCTTCTTTGGCATAGCAAATATCATCATTCCTCTTTT
Source organism: Strongylocentrotus droebachiensis (assembly GCA_035222895.1). NCBI lineage: Eukaryota > Metazoa > Echinodermata > Echinoidea > Camarodonta > Strongylocentrotidae > Strongylocentrotus > Strongylocentrotus droebachiensis. Next base: position 70,920 of record JAVYIG010007707.1, on the reverse strand, counting down.
GTGTTTTCATCTGGTTAGTTTCTTCCTTAAGTTTCCTCGTCTTTGATTCATCGACATGAGATATTCCTTCCTCGTCTTCATTTTGGATTTCCATTCCTTCCGGTCGTCTTTTTGGTTTGAAGTTGAATTCCACTTCATCATCTGAAGAATCAGATAGTTCTTCCGTGGAGGAATCTGGGCCAACACTCCTCTTCCTTGGTTTCTTTGTCAACTTCATCATTTGTCCCATTAACTTTGTTAGTTGACTTAATATCCGACTTTGTAATTTCTCTGACCTACTCTTCTTTTTCTTTGAACTTTTTGTACTAGACATTGTTTCATCTGAGGAGCAACTTAGCTCATCTATTTCTTTCTTAGACTCTGGTACCTCCGCCATATTAATAATCCCACTTCTGACACCAAATTTGTGGCGGCCGCCCCCGCCTCCGTCTTCAACCTCGACCTCTACGTCGGGTTTGTTCTCTTTCCCAGCCGGGGAAACTGATTCTTTATATCTGTCAGGATATTCGTCAGTCGACATTTTATTTATAATGTCCGAGCGGTTAAAGTAATTAGATCTTTTCTTTTATTTGGAAGAAAAGACGGGGGAAGCTACAATACTTATTTAAGTTCGTTTCGTCGAAATATACGACTATGACGGAGTACCAGTTAAGAAGAAAGACAAAGTGTTTATAGACTCATAATTTCGGTTTCAAGACAAAAGAAAATGGTCAACTTTTATTAATGCATGTACTTCAAATATTTACATCTTTCTATCACCACTGTCACAAATACCTTGTGCTCATAGTTATACTTAATGCATTTATATGATTGATGTTCTTATGTTCTAATACATGTAATAAAGTGAAGGCAATGATTCATTGGGATTTATGGGACTTGGGAGTTTTCCGTCTTAGTTTAATTCCATGGCATCATATGGGGAGAGGTGGACTTAGCATATTCCTGCGTCTTAATAATAGTAGTTCATTAATTCCAGTATATTAATTCCAGCATCTTAATTCCAGCGTCGACTTGGTTCTGTACCTTCATATTCCAGTTGTAAATACGTGTAGTTCCTTAGATGGGAGGATTTCCAGGGAGGGAGAGAGAGCTTATAATGTGTGGTTCCGACGAGCGCCCAATTCCAAGTCTTTTCCTTTGGGAGGGGGGGGGGGGGAGATTTTCAGGGAGAGACTAAATAGCTGTTATCCCGACGAGCACCCAATGCCAACTCCTCGCGTTTAAGAAATGTTACGGGTTATAAACGCATAATGCGGACGTGGGGGAAATCGATGCGCTAAGCGATCTTGGAAAGCACACGCGCAGCGAAAATGGACTTAACATGAAGACTGTGCTAGTTCAGAGCAAAATATCTAAGTAAATCTCTTATTTTACCATTAATTAAATACCACATTCTAAATGACATATCAGTTGCAATTAATATTAACAAGATACAATGTTTAAACAACTTTCCATCCAAATTCATGTGATATACTTATGAACAATTACAGTTTAACATCTTAAAGCATCTCAGTAAAAGATCCATGTCAAGCGCTCGTATGCAAATTATTTATGTAAACACTGTGCGTCGTACGTGTATGACGCGCTTGAAAACAACAATCGATGACTCATATAAGTTTGGCCTCTTTGTTACGTCACAATCGCGGAGCGGATCGTTACAGTAAGGTACAAACTTGCGAGTTGTACTGAAATTTGCGCCAGTTACGTATATGTGTGAAGTGCGTCACTTGTTTAAAGCATGACATGTCAGTGTGTTGTGAAATCTTTTGTATTGGCGGGAACATTGCGCTTTCTACTTAAGTGGGCCCTCTCTCACTTAAAGTCAAAACTCAAAACCGCTCAAGCGGATCAATCAATTAGAGCGCATATTCACGGTACAGAGCACAATGCATAAAGTTCTACGTGCAGCGCAGACAGTTTGGCGATAATGCAATACATACTGTAGGCGTCTGAAAAAATTGATGAGGCAATGTTTCTCGCAAATTAAAATGCCGGCCTTAACTGTAAAGGAGTATTTTGCATTGGGTCTGTAGTGACGCACTCACGACTAGCGCTGTTGTCTGCAGCGACTCCACTGTCACTGTCACTGCACTGCAAAGCAGGCCACTCGTACTCGCAGGTCATTTTACATGCTTTATAATTTAGATAGGACGAGCAGATAGTGAATATACGCCACTGTGAGCTGTGTGTTTACAGCAATATGACATCTAAATATCAAAGGATGAAAAGTAGAAATAGAATAGCTTTTATCAGCTCCTATTTCTGGAAAAAGGCAGACTCCCTCTCCTAGGTGCAGGACTAGCCGATATCAAAATTCTGCTGTTCCTTCTCTTGTCCGTACAATTAATAAGCCTTGATTCTCTCTCTCTCTCTATCTCTATCACCTTTCTCTCTCTCTCTCTCTCTCTCTCTCTCTCTCTCTCTATCTCTATCACCTTTCTCTCTCTCTCTCTCCATCTCTCTCTCCCTCTTTCCTATTTCCTCAGAATCTTTTAATTGACACATTCACAATTTAGTATACGTTAGATTTTAATAATGGCATTGTATAACTAATTTTAAAGTCGATTCCAATTTGTAATATATATATTTCTGTGTGGTAACCTTATCAACTCAAACTTAATTATGTTAATTCAGGTTTTAAGGCTTTTATCGTTGCCTATTTTCAAAATATTTTTTCCCCCTTTTTTCTTTGATTGTTTGGTTACTCAACATTATTTTTGTCTGTTTATCTGCTACCAGTTTAGTAATTTGACGATTTGACTCTACTTTCTCTTATTTTGGTATTGTATTGGTGGAGTTGTATTATTTTTGTCATCTTTATTACGTATTGTACTTGTCATACCTTTCGTTTGGCTCACTTTTGTATATTTACTGTATTTATAACCGTATTGTATAATTTGTAAACATGAACAGTTTTGGTCCTTGGACCTTTGAATCATGTATATTTATATGTCTTTTTAAACCAAAATAAATAAAAATAAAATTTGCCTTGGCTTTGGTGACCAGCCATGCTGATGCTTAAAGGGGAAGTCCACCCTGAAATTAAGTTAGTTTTAATAGGAGTAGAAAAATGAGAGAAACAAGTCAGTGAAAGTTTGAGCAAATTCCGATTAAAAATAAGGAAGTTAGGATTTTTGAAGTTGTGATCAATCAAACACAAATTGGCAACTCTATGACGTATCATGCGAGCTCAACTTCCATTTGCTCAGTACTAAAAAAATCTAAAATTTTCATTTTCCCTCAAGAAAAATTTCAACCATACATGCACCCTAAATATAATAATTGCAAATATGTTTCTATACTCCCCCTGCAAGGAACAAATATATATTCCGTCATCAATAACGAAGAAAACATGATTTTATGGAATATTATGCACAAAGCAAATGAAGGAGAGCTCGTATAATAAGTCACAGAGTTGCCAATTTGTATTTGATTGATCACAACTTAAATAATTCATAACTTTCTTATTTTCATTCAGAATTTGCTCAAACTGATTTTCCTATTATTCTGCCTCTATCGAAACAAACTTATTTTCGGGGGTGGACTTTCCCTTTAAGTCATAATTTTAAATTCAGGAAATTTGGCATTTCATTTTAAAAGTCAAGTGGACTGGTATAAATCAAGGAGCTTTAATAGACTAGGGTGTCTGCACAATTTTTCATTAATTGTCAGACTAGAGAATGGTCTCATGACTGTGATGTAAGGGTGCACCTCCCCTTTCTTTGGCTGCATTTATTTTTTTAAAGAACACAAAATAAAGATACAGGGATTTAAACTGGATCTACATTATATCTTTATTTTCTTTTGATTTGAATGGTAATGTATGCAATTAATGGTTTTTATTCATCATACAAAAGAACAGTTTCCAGTAAGGGCTACCTAATTTATACCACCCACCTCCCTCTACTGATAATCTTTATTGATCCTGAATTAATCGCACATGGCTACAAGTAAATTTGTAGATGCACTCAGAGCATTGCATGGCTGCATCTCGGTCTTCATAGTAGGAATTGATTTTGTTTTCTTCCAAGAAAGCACCCAGTTAAAAACCCAAAGGCTTGACTAGTCTGCTGGAGTGCTGGGTTCAATACCAGACCTTTGAAAGATTATAGGTCCAAGGCTTTTGAAGAAGTGATTTTGTGGTTGCATAAAAAATTAATAACTCATCATACCACGCCAAAAAACCTTGAACAATATTGAGGTTGACTGGTTGTGTGTCTCATGATTCTGTTTTCACATGCATTTTAAGAAGTATTTAAATGCCAAGTCCACTCCAAAAAAAAAGTACTTTCAATAGAAGCAGATATGTCAGACAAACAAACCAATCAAAACAAGTTTGAGTAAATTCAGATAACTAATAAGGAAGTTATGAATTTTTGAAAAGAGTATGAAAAAGTATTGAACAATGAAAATCACTACACAAATTGCCAATTTGGTTATCAGTTTTTGACGTCATTGCCTCATTATTTTCAATTGCTTTATATATTTTTAATCCCATTAATTTCCCTATTTATCCCCCTAAAATTGATTTCCCCATGCCTTTGCTCAAGTTATGATTTGTATCATACATGTACATTGCGTGCATGACAATTCACAAAATATTTTATGAACTTTGAAGAATTTATACTATTTTCTGATTATGTAGATTCATAATTATTGATTCTTATACAAATAGTTTATCAAAATTTCACAATCTACAGTATATTATTGTATCTATCGACACAAAAACATATTACTTTCAATACAACTTGGATACTGGTGTGAGAAAATAAGATTCTTAGGGGGAAAATACATGTAGGAAATTTATATTATCAACATTAAGGAAAATAATAAATTAGTGGATAGTGAGACAATGATGTCACAGACTGATGAGTGAGTTGCCAACTTGTCTTGTGATTTTCAAATTTTTTCATGTTATTAAAAATTCATAACTTTCTTATTAGTTATCCAAGTTTGCTCAAACATTTTTTGATTGGTTTGTATGATTTCTCTGCTTCTATTGAAAGTGAGTTATTTTTGGAGTGGACTTGGCCTTTAAAGAGATGGTTTATTGATTTCAAACTTGACTGAATTTGGTATCATTGCAATCGAAATATTACACTTAGTAAAATCATTACATTTGTGTAACTTCTACACTTGAGCGAAATTTATAAAAGTTGATTGAACTTGACGAAAAATCAACCCACTCAACGCCCCGAAAACATTGTAAGTCAGGTGATTTTTGAAGTGACGTCACAATATGAACAGCGGGCCGCTCCGCTGAAATGATTGACGACAGTGCGAGATGCAGTTTGGGTGCGATTCACATGTATTGCATTGACTCTCGAGTACCGTACCCATTTATACCTAACGCTGTTTACCTTCATCAAAATCCCCTGTAAATATAGATATGGACGGAAACATACTTGAGTATACTCCAGAAGGCTCCTCCATGGCATGGTTTTGGTTCTTAATCTGACGTTAGTCTAGATAAATGGTATATAACTTCCAAAAAGCGAGTGAACATATCGTTGATGTAGCGTTCAAGTTTCCCGTAGCTAGTAGCTGTGTGTGCGTACTCTGTGCATGTACATGTACTACATGTATGTGTGCAATACACTGACCTCTATGCGTGCATCACATCTAGCGCAGCTTGCTAGCCAGCCTATCCCGTAGCCCGGCGCTCGAGCTAGCTGTGATCTGTTTCTCTCGGTTTATCAGGTCCTATACGACTTAATTTATCAAAAATGTAAATTAATCAGCCTAATCACACATTTTTGTAATGTATATCTGGACAATTCTATGTAAATTTGTCGCCTATTTTACTCCAAAAGAGTCGTTAGGTCAGTATGCAAAATGTCCTTTGCCTTCCCAGATCAGACACATGCACGCTGAAGTGCCCTCAGAATATGTGATTATTTTTCTGATTTTTATGCTCAAATGTGACGGAAAAAAATATAAAAATCAAACAAACATTTGTAGAAAGTATCATTTATTCAGTGTATCTCATTCAAAATGCCAAAAATAGAGGAAATATCACCACTGGCGGTAAATATACAAACAACGTTAACCCATATCTGAAAATTGCAATGGGTATCCAACATTGTCCCAAATGTGTGATGTACATGTAGGTTGTTCATATTGTGACGTCATCGTTTCGCATGTAAAATAACGCCGTCAATTCACTTTGTGAGTGGGTTCAGGAAAGGGTAACAAAATTGCATTTAATTTATTCCTCACAACAGTGAGGGCTTCAAAAGTACTTTGCTCATTTTGTTAATGTTCTCAGCAATCTGTAGAGGTTTAATTTGTCCATTTTCCACATTTCAATGAACCATCTCTTTAAGCAGCCTAAATTTTTTTTTTTTTTACATTGCCTTCTTTGGAAACATGTTGATGTTTGACTTGTACATGTATACATGTATATATAGGTTTCAATAATTTGAAAGAAATATATTATACCGGTACTGTATTACCAGGGATGATGTTGCTCTAGTAGGTCCATCCACTGCTGAGATATATACAATACATGTACACCATGGACCTACATGTGTTTATGTTCCATCCCCTCTATACACACTATTAAAGGTAAAGACCAGTATTGGAAACGCCCCAATTTCAAAAAATGAAATGGAAGCTCTTATGACCAATCATGTGAAAGAATATGTTTTGACTAATACATGATGATAACAAAATTTGCCAGGAAACCGCCTACTAATTGATATATTTGGTAAATTAGTTTATCTATTGGTATGTGAGAGATAAACGCATGTGTTGCGCACGTGTGCGTAGTCCTATATACATCTTTCTGTGTACAGTGCTTGTAACTTTACAAAGACTGGGCCAAATTTCTTATCATTTTGATGATTCCAGAACCTTGCAGTACACACACCAATACTTATGCTAGATGATCAACCTTTTCTGATCGATTCCACAACGTTTCTTTCACAATGCAATCGCATGACCATAACTGGTCTTTATCTTTAAAGAAGAGTTCACTCTTTGCCCTACTTTCCCCCCAAATGATTTTTAACCTTCTTTTTGTCAAGTCACATTTGTATAAATGTATGTGTTGCATGCTGCAATTGTTACAAATTCAAGATGTTTCTAGTACCTTGGTGACATGGAACCCCTCAAAACCTGTAAAAATCAACTGTGAGTCAGCATATATTGCTCATGAATAATTCATGAAGTAGTCTGTCAATATTGATTGATAAGGATAGTGCTATTGGTTCTGGTGTATAATTCAAGCTCTGATTGGTTGGTTGGTTCAGTTGAAAGACGCCTACACTATGAATAAACATGATTTACTCAGTGCTCTGTCTATTCATTCTTGCACGGAGAGAGCACGTGCATCACACTTAGTCTTAAATTTCAGACTTTTTTGAAAAAGCATTGAAGATGAGAAAATAATTTTGTAATACTGGCATAGTGGTACATACACTGTACACTGTATACCTTTTTAAAAATTGTTATTATTTTTTATATTTTTAGTCTAAGGGTCCAGGCTTTCAAAAGTGCGAACAAATAAGTAAAAGTATCTCTAATTTATCCATGTAATCTTGTCACCATTGAGCGTACATTATCTTTGGTAGAGATGACTAGACTACCGGTAACAAACTTGTGCTATTTGCTAGTACTTGAAATGCATTCAGGTATAACCATCTTTTCAGTAAAATAAAAGAGAGATTCTTTCCCATCCACCTACATACCTATGCATAATTATACTCTCTCCTTCTATCTCTCATGCTTGCAGACCCAAATGATCATCAGGACCCTTAGTTCATGATGAGGATGGTCGTGGTATCATACTGCTGCTCAGCTCATCATATTCAGCTGCCATATCTCCTGGTGAACGAAAGCCTGTTGTTACTAACCAGGTGACAGGACACTGCTGGTGAGACACTTGTGTGTCCAATCATCAAATATCAGTTACTCCTCGCTATTGCTTCGTTTATCTTCAGTATCTGACAGAAACATTTATAAATACATCGGGATAAGGAGGATACTTTCATCGGGAAGCGGGATAAATAAAGATTGACATATATCCCGGGCTCCGTAGACAGCCAATTACCTTGTGGTAAAACCGGGTCGCAGTCAGGGGAGGGAAGAATGCGAGTGAAGCCGTCTGGACGGGAAATAGCTCCTCAGATCATCGTCGGTCATCAGCTGTGATTACTGTCTGCGCTCGAGCCAGAGCCAATTCTTCATACATACCCGGGAGGACTTGAAAGCTCGATCAACTTAGGAGGAGACATGTAGCTCCACATGAGGACTTGAGTATCTGGATGTGATTGACATTCGGTTACTTCATTAGGAGAGCATAATTTGACCTCCTTTACTGTCGGAATAATCAACTCTTACCTATTAAGTTTGAACGGTTGGCAGTTAGGTCGGGCAGGTAGTTACTACTAGTTACCCAGGAGTTTGAAACGAACCTTATTTGTGGATGCATTAAATGGCTTCAGAAGACTACTGCCCCTGCAACAGTGAATGCAACTCAACATCTAGGTACGGAAGCAGCCCGGATCAGAGGAGTAATGGTGATAACCATGCACTGAAAGAGCACTACACCCCAGTGCTTATTATAGGTAAGCCTTCTATTTTGTATTTAGTTACTTCTTTTCTTTTTTTCTTTTTTTAGAGAGAGAGAGAGAGGAAAAGGGCACTTCCCTGGTTGCTATTTATCTATATTTTGGGGGTATTTCCTAGAAAACTAGACAATTTTTCTTTACTTTTCCTATTGAAAAAATAGAAAATAGAGACAAACTACACTGTATGTATTGTACGGCTAAGGATTTGGAACTAAAGATAGATGAAAAATATATTCAGAGTTGAAATTTGAAAATAGCCAAAAAACATATTTTCTGTGCCGTTTTTTCCCAATTTTTCACTAGTTTTAGACTATTTTATTTTGAATGGGATCATTTTTTAATTGATACTTAAATGAAGTTAAGAAATTGATCAACTCGTCCTTGTTTGCCAATCATTGATTTATTTTTAAATGCACACTAGTGCATGCCTAAGTACTGGCTACTGACTCAGTCTGTGTACTTTTACATGTATCTGCATCTCTTTCATTATTGTTGCAGTAGTTCATTGAAGGGCTGTTTGATTTTCTGACTAGGAGAGTTCAATGCACTAAAAATTAATGATTGTTTATACAAGTAGTACATTGTGTATTTTTATTATTATTTAGAAGCTAAATCAGGAAGATGATGTTTGTTTAGATTTTCTACCTACACTGTAATACAATTGCCATTTCTGCACACACACAAAATTGGATCACATCATTACAGGATGATCGTGTAGTGAATGACCATTAGGCATATGGCTAATTGATTAGGCCTGTCTTCATCAGACTGTAGTTGCAATTAGAGGGTTATTTGGTCGAGAAAATATCTTGAGGAATCTAGGTCTTGTTTCCAAAATAGCCCGCTATTTGGGAAATAGCAGGTCCGTCTTCATCTACATGTACAGTACAACTGTACATGTACTTTGTGATGAGCGTATCGGTCTGGTGAAGACGCAATTCGAGCTTCAGGGAAATATTATGAGTCTGAAAATAGCGGGTTATTTTGCAACTCCGGTCTGATGAAAACAGGCCTATTGAGGTTGCAGGGCTCCACATTGATTTATTTTTTGGGAAAGGGGACCACTTTGAAATTTTACTGTCTGTATGCGTGAGACCTATTATGTATTCATTTTTTAATTTTTTTAAATTATTATTATTATCTTCTTTTTTCTTTTTTTCTTTATTTATTTTTTTATTATTATTCTTTTTTTTTTTTTTTTTTTTTTTTTTTTTGGGGGGGGGGGGGGTTCGTAGATTTTAGGCCCGTACATGTACATGTATGTGTTCCAGGCACCAATTAGTGTCAATCCTTGTATTTAGTTTTAAAAGTTCAATTTCAGATGTTCTTGAATATTATGAAATATGAACTGTTATTCTAGATTGTTGAACTTTGTCATTTTAAATACATTTGCTGTTTATACACAAGTACAGTACATGTACGGTAATACCCACATGTATACTCTATTGTTTTACCATCCTTCCGGATGCACATGTAGACCAAAAAAAGAAAATTGAGAAAAAAAGATAACATTCAAAAGCTGCAAACAAACATACTATGTAGGACAGGAAACCATAAAAGACCCAGTAACACAAAGACTACCCTAGAGCGATGAATTGCAGTTGAAGCTATTTGTGAGTGTCCGTTAACTTACTGCTGCTTGGTATTACAATATACAGGTGTATTTTCATATTTAATTATTTAATTTTGACATTTAATAATTTATTTGTTTAGTTTTAGCTCACATTTTCTCTCATTTCATCCTGTAGTATTTTCCCCTTTTTTTTATATTTCTTTGCTGGTGTCTGGTATTTGACTCAGGCGCGTAGCCAGGGGGGGCGGTGGGGGCGGTCGCCCCCCCCAAAACGCCGGCCAAAAAAAAAAAGAGAGAGAAAGAGAAGAAAAAAAAGAAAGAGGACGTAGGAAGGAAGAGGGAAAAAGAGTCGAGAACGGTACAACGAATCGTCAAAGCTTCCGCGCTTCGCGCGGGAAGGGGGAGACTGAGTTCAAATTAAGGATTAAGAGTCGGGAAAGGTACAACGAATCGCTTTCTTTCTCTAATAATTTAATGAAACGTCAAAGCTTCACGCGAGAGGGGGGGGGGGAACAGAATCCAGACAGGGATTGAGAGTCGGGTAAGGTACAACGAATCGCTTCTTTCTCTAATTATTTAATGAAACGTCAAAGCTTCGCGTGAGAGGGGGGAGGGACTGAATTCAGACGAGGATTATGAGTCGAGAAAGGTAGAACGAATCGTCTTCTTTCAAAACTTCCGCGCTTCGCGCGGGAGGGGGACTGAATACAGATAAGGATTAAGAGTCGGGAAAGGTACAACGAATCGTCTCCTTTCTCTAGTAATATAATGAAACGTCAAAGCTTCGCGCAAGAGGGAGGAGGGACTGAATTCAGACAAGGATTACGAGTCGAGAAAGGTACAACGAATCGTCTTCTTTCAAAGCTTCCGCGCTTCGCGCGGGAGGGGGGAAACTCCCCCCTCCCTGCACCCACCCCCCTAGGGAGCGCGCTGCGCGCGCCCTTAAAGTGATTTGCACGCTTCGCGTGCTCACTACCACCCCCCCTAAAATGAAATCCTGGCTACGCGCTTGATTTGACCTAGACTTGTAAAAAAAAAATGTATGTACATACATGTACATGTACATACATGTACATGTACATGTACTGTACAATTACATACACTGTACATGTACCTGTACTTAAACTGTCTTGAATTTTATTACTAAACCTCTACAGAAGAGTGACAATTTCAATTTTCGAAGAGACCATTTTAAAGTTGTATTGTGTGAAAACTACATGTATGCAATGTCCTAAAGGCTAAAGAGATTAACAAACTTGTAAATCATGAGGATATTCCAATTCATGTTGGCAGAATATTTATTTTTTCATGATTTCTCTCATCCTTTGTCGGGTTTTCAGGTAATGGCCCATCTGGGATATGTCTGTCATACCTCTTGTCTGGTAACTGGCCACACTTCACGGGTGAGCCACATCCAAACCCTATACTGCAACTCAAGCTAGAAGGGAACGAGGACCAGTCTATTTTGGAGTGTGTAAGTATAACCAAGGAGTTACAAGGCATTACATGGTTCCTTTCTATGTGGCTTCAAATTTTCAATACATTCTATTCCTGTTCTTCTCATTTTTTTTTTAATGCTCTGCTCTTTATATCCACATCCAAACAAACTGCACCAGCTTGACATTTTCTTTCTGCTGCTTGCTGTGCGCCATTGTTAATTTTGTATAAAGGCTTTAATACACAACTCATTTTTTTTAAAGCTCAATTTGAGCATTCCAGAGCGAAATTGCCAGCCTTGCCATTCAGCAGCAAAAAGCCACATTCCTAGATGTACATGTATTTGAGGGATAATGTAAATTCTAGCTGCTACTTACCATGTTATGTGAGGGGCAATGGACCAAAACCATCCTTTTTCATCTGCAATCTGTTTAAACTAACAGGATATGGATGAGTTAACTTAATTAGTATGTTCACAGACCTGCCAACCAGTACGATTTAGTCGTATTAAGTACAATTTTTACTGATTCCTTGAAAAATGCCCCTTCATTATATACATTTAAGAAAAGATTAAAAATATTTTTGTTCTTAAAATATAAAGTAAATTAGTTTGATTTACCCCCCCCCCCCCCCTGACACCCACACACACACACCACTACTTACACATTATACACGATGCATCATTGTCTTGGTCATTTTGAGGAGAATACGCGCATACTTTCCCCTTATTTTCTCTTTAATAATTATATGCGCAGTTATCGATTTATCGATTTATACGGTCTTACTTTTTACTGATAATCTGATTTGTATTGACAATAGTATACGGAATGTAGAATAACTGATTTGTTGTTTTGGAAATGTTACGTCCACGTCTGTGCTGTATTTTCGTTTTTTTTTGTTATTGTATGTCTTTCTCTGTCTTACATTGTCTCTACTTGTTACTGTTCTGTCTTTGCGGGCTTGTCATTGTCTTTACTTTATTTTTTATTTATTTTTATTTTTAAAACAAAGAGCAAACTTTTATATTAATATATTTGTGTTTTTTGTTCTGTATAAGCTAATTTGTGTAATGCTACTTTGTTATTTTGAGGGACCCATAATCTACAAGTATCCACTTTTTAATGGGTCCCTCCATTTCCATAGAAAATATCAATTTTGTTTGTATTATGTTATTCAAATTTTGTTTATATGCAGTTTAAGTATTTGTAAATGATATTATTCACATGTTATCTTGTTCAATTTTTTGTTTTGTTTTAATGAAATATTGTTCTGATTTCTGTGGAAATGAAAAATAAACTTGAATTGAATTGAATTGAATTAAGCAAATACGACAGTATGATTTTCTTTAATAAAATACGTTTTTCAACAAACAAAAACAAAAAAAAGCGATATTTTTTTTTTTTTGTTCTTGTAAATTGATATTTTGTGGGTGCGTCCGTCATTTTCAATGGCAAAATGTCCATTCTGTCCTGTAAAGTATCTTACAAGCATCTCACATCGGCAATTTGGGGATGTTCATTGGTTTATCGAACACACCAGTCATGACGAAATCATGCATATTCAACCAATGATCAATAAAAAAAATTCTTCCTGTAGGTAGAAACTGTAAGAGGCATTGATCCGCGTAACAATCCGTGTTTATTTTCAAGAATACAACGTTTGTCAGTAAAATACAACTTTTGGGACTAAAGAATACAGTTTTTGAACTCCAGAGGTTGGCAGGTCTGTGTTCAGCAAATATTCTTTTATTGAAATATATCTTTTCCTTTCGATGTATGTACTGTATTGAAATATAATGACATACAGGTGTAGCTCATTTATGAACGTTGCATCAGGCATTGTACAGTGAAGCAAATTTTTTATATGGAAACCTATTTCTTTTATATGTACACTGTAATGACTGTATACTTTTTGCTAAAGTACCTTCGAAGTGCATGGTTACAGGTGTAATACTCTTATTCTTATTTATGACATTTCTAGTGCCCTTTTTAGGACCTATAATTGCTATGAAGGTAATTTTAGACCCCAAATGTATGATATTTAGATTAAATCCAATCATACTGTACCAATTCAGCTCCACTTTGCTATTAAAAATATGGTGACTGTAATTTAATAATTGAATAATAATAACAATAACAATACAGGGGCCGGCTGGTTGTGTGTAATTATAAACAACACAAAAAAGCTACCAAAAAGCTAACAACATTGGCATTGGCTGGAATATTTACGTATAAGGCGCTATTTAGTTTTTTTCACAGGCTGGTTCAAAATCATCAAATATTTTTGGGGCCCCAAACATATTACAAATGGTTATATTTTGCCGTCTCTAAACCGATTTTGACCAAACAAAGATGACTTTGTCATTTAAAGTGTATGATCTTTTAAATTTGACTCTCAGTTTTTTATCTCACCAAAAAATAGTTTTGTGTAGCACCCTACCCTCTATACAAGCATAACCCCCATGTACAATGTTTTGGGAATTTTTTTTGCCCTTTTCTTTAAATTTAATGAGCATGTTTTATAACGACATGAGCATGCTCATTTATAGCATTGATTTTATTGAAAATGTAATTTATCATTGATATTATTAAGCATTATATTCTGCCAATCCCCAATTCAAACAAGTCCTTTCGAGTTAAAAATTCTTCTACATGTACAGTACTGTTTATTCAGCACCTTTTTGGTAGGGCTTACATTCACTGTACATACACATGTACATAATCATAACTGGTTGTATTATTACATGATATACAGCATGGCGACCTACATGTATTCTCCATCCCATTTCTATTCATGCAGGATTTGGAGTACCTCAGCGAAGGCCTCGAGGGGCGCTCCCACAATCCTGTGGCCCTCCTGTTCGACACCCTCTCCCGCCCCGGGGCAGACCTGGGGGACGATGAGAAATCTCGGCTCGAATGGCGCCACCATCAGGCCAATGCCGTAGATCATATAGTACTTGGGACGGGAAATCCAGGCGGATCTTGGTGGGTAAGTAGTCATCCAAATTTTCTCCGGTAGCGCACGCTCATAGAGAGCTGGAAAGGACACTCTGATTGGGAGGTGCTTTGGATCATACATGTAAGTCCCAGGGGAGTGTTTCACAAAGACTAAGAGGCTGTTTACACCGCAATGAGATGAGCGCGGTCTATCGTAGCACCCCCTTTTTTCTAGCGCGCTAGACCGCGCTTTCTCTCGTGGACAACCCCCAAGAGGTGCTCCAGTGGCACGCCATTTTTGGCTCGCCGTGGCTCGCTGTTGGGCGGACCGAAAGGACGTTGTACCTTCCAAACCGCAGAGATAGCGCGGTCTAGCGCGCCCTATCTCTGCCGGTGTGAACAGCCTCATAGATCGCCTTTAAGTTAGACTTTAACTATGGCAGAACATTCATGCCACTGTTTGCTCTAACCATTTACTGGTATTGATCTCTCAAGGGATGTCAAATTGTGGTCACAAATCTACCGAATTGACCTTTTTTGATAGTTCATTTAATATTAAAGGAAAAAATATTATCTAAAGATCATAATTGAGAGACCAATGGTGAGAGCAACCAGTGGCATGAATGGCCTGTCATAGTTACGTTGTAAGTCCAACTTAAAGTTTATCTTAGTCTTTGTGAAACACCCCCTGGACAGTTAAAGGGGAAGTCTTCCCTGATATGAAATTGGTTTTTAGAGAAGCAGTAAAATGAGAGGAATAGGTCAGTGAAAGTTTGAGCAAATTTCACTTAGATATAAAAAAAGTTATGAATTGTTGAAGGTGTAATCATTCAAACACAAATTGGCAACTCTGTGACATATCTTGCGAGACCCCCTCCGGATTTTTCACCACTAAAAAAAAAAATCAGACATGTTTATTTTTCCTACACTTTACAAGCTGTAGTTGATCTACTTGATAGCTTTTCTTTTAATAGGAACATCTACATACTATAGTATCAATGTCAGGTATGGTTTGTTTTTTGTGATTTTTGCTGGGCTTACTACAATATGATTAATTTTCAAATAGATATCTGATATTGGCACATACATGTATGTACACAGTTCAGTGAACAATTGCTTATAATATATAATAGAAAATTTCTGAAGCGCATAATCTATGCAAGTTATGAGAACACAACAGTAGCGGAAGCATAGTTTGTATACATCAGTACATCTGTGCATGTCCCATACTGTATGTGTACCAAACCATGGAACTGTTCAAGGCAGTTGTTATTTACTAATTGTCTACCGGTATTGTACATGTATGTTCTTGAAATGTGACGTATGCACTGTTGATCCTTGAAGTGGAAAAATGATGTCAAGGACTTAACCTGCATGAATCGTGTTTCAGAGTGAGCTGACCCACATTTCATGGGTCAGTTCATCCCTTAATTCATTCTTCTTTTTTTTTTTTACTGATATAGTGATCTTATTCATTAGCCCTAAAAAGTACAGACTCCAAAGCATGATCGAACCTAAGTAATGGCCAAGTTAACTTGATTCCTAGTTACCTTTTTTTCCCTTTTTTATTTCCTTTTTTTTTCCATTTGAAAATGAAGAGGGTGTATTTTGTTATTTGATATCTTACAGAATATTATCTTTTATACATGTACATTAGGTGTACATGTACATCTTTGCTGCGAGGTTGAATTTAACACAAGGTTTTGATATTTTTCATTTAATATCATTTACTACAGGGACTTTTTGTCTTTTTGTTTCATTATTTTACAAAAATATAATAAGCAAGCAGAATAAAACAAAAAGCAGGTGCGGCGGGAAAAGAAACATCAGTTTGATTTAGCCTCACAGAAATGTAGTAGAAAAGTAGAATTAAACTTTGAACTGTCTCTAGTTAAGCATAGCAGATTGCAAATGTAAACAAAGGATCTATATGTCATTACGTGTAGAAAATGTTGATAACAATCTCTTTAATGTTTCCTTGACATAATGTACAGTGTGTACAAAAATCAGTATACCAGGCCTGATGATTACCCGATTTAAATTGGTTTCCCGATTTCTATTTGTTAATTTTTTCTTCTCCTGATTTTACCCCTATTTACCTGATTTGTCCAGAATTTTCTTACTCAAAAGGGGGGGTGGGGGGGGGTTGAGAAAAGTGCTCGCTATCACCCCTGGTATACACACCAAATATCATTTGTAATTGAGAAAGACTCTTTTGTTGTACTACTTGGTCTATATACATGTACATGTAAATGGTGCACTTAATGATGAAAGATGCACATATGATACATAATCATTGCAGTGTGCAGACAAGAATAGGGTATGATATTATAGACTATTGGTAATGACCATGACAGTTTATATTTGACCAAGCATGGGAGAGAGAGAGAGAGAGAGAAAGGTGAGCAAGTACGTGGTATTTTTGGCACTGACAACAATATGTACAATGTACATCCAAAATATGGTTCAGGCGCAAATACTGCTTTAGATTTATTGATAGCAAGGCCAATAAGGTTTATAATGCTATGGGAATGGACTCCCTGATGTGTGTGTGTGTGTGTGTACTGTGGATTACGGATAAGTCTGTAAATAAGCAGTGGCCGCATCTAAATAATGCTGATATTACATTTGTCCATGGATAGAGAGAAAGAATTAAATGATTTAAATACGGTACTAAGTATTCAAATGAGAGAGAGAGAGAGAGAGACAGATGTACCAGTATATTATTTGCAGAGGTAAAAAAAATGGGGGGGGGGGGGGGAGTAAAATATGGCAAGTGTGCTTCACATAATCATGAGAGAGATGGATGGTAGAAATAGCTGGAAGAGAAACATATACATGTACATGTAGATAGATGAACAGAATTCAAAGTATAAATGTAGATGAACAAACAGATGGCAAGAAGTACCGGTACTTGGATGATCTTTGAGAGGAGATGAGGCTCGTTCAGATATGATGTGGCCAAAAAAAAAAAAAATTGTTTTATGATGATTTTTAGTATTTATAATACACTTCACATTTCTGTATCTTACGCACAAGTTCTTTTTTAGTGGCGGTTTTCCGCGCCATATCTGAACAATCCTGTGGGGGTCATGTAACCATGACACCATGTCCATATATACTCTGTACCTTATTGCCTCTGTATAAAGCCATGCACCCCCACCCCAAAGATGAACATGTATGTATGTACCTATACCACGTATAAATAATTTAAATCATTAATTTCAAAATTCTGTTTCTGTTCAGGAAATGGACGACTCTGTATTGACCCTGAGCCTTGGAGCATGGATGGAAATGCCAGACATGAGCTTTGATGAATGGGCGGCAGAATACAGGTATGGAATAGAGAGCCTGCTTTTTAGTTGCACACACCTTCATGTGTTTTTTACCTGTGCATTGATTTTATTCTTCTTTTTCTCGTTGTCGATGATGATCGAGATGTACAGAGTATTTTTCATCTGACATTTGTTTTCAGAATTAATTGTGTACAGCGATTCAATTACTCAAGTTAATTATGCTAATTATTCTAATTTAGTCAAAGAAGATAGTATTTCTTTTCATTAGAAGGGGTCATTATGAATGCTTCCCAAAACAATATCAAGATTTCCTTTTTTCAACCATTAAAATGAACAAATTAATTTTATTCAGATTATTCACACTGAACAAAAGCAGATGTAACAGATACAAAACAAAATAAAGGGTAGCAATTACATTCAGACTTTAAAGGAAGCATACATGTTCAGAAGAATCAGAGATACTGTAGACACATTATTTTCAGTGAAAACAATTTGAGTGTATTTTCAATATTTTCTTTAACAGGGAAACTCACAAGGACCCCATGGTGATGAGCAACTACAAGAGAGCAACGTTGTCCGAGGTGGCCCACTACTACCAAGATTTTGTCAAGACCAAGAAGCTGGAGGATAACTTTGTGCCTTACACCAAGGTTCTTTCCATCCGTCGTCTGAAGGGTCGACGCGTCATCAACAATGAGAGTGGAGAGCCTGAGATCCCGTGTCAGCGATGCTGCAAGCTGGAGGGAGAGAACCTGTTTGAGGTCAAAGGTGAACACATTGACCCCAACTGCGGATGCCGGCAACACTTCACAGTACTGTCTCCCAATGTTGTCCTTGCGACGGGGATGATGGGGAAACCGAATCGGCTCAACGTCCCGGGAGATGACTTCCGGTATGTGAGGTACGATCTGAAGTACCTTGAATCTTCCATTCAGGAAGGGGACCTGAGTAGTCAGTCCTATCCTGTTCTGGTGATCGGGTCAGGACTATCCGCTGCCGATGCCATCCTCATGGCGCGGAACGCAGGAGTACCAGTTGTCCATGTCTTCCGGAGGTCACCCTGGGATTCGGCAATCACCCTCAGCAAGCTTCCCAAGGTGGTCTACCCAGAGTACCATCGAGTCCTGCAGATGATGCGGGGAGAGATCGAGGAGGAAGGCTACACACCGTTCCCAAAGCACCAGGTGGTGGACTTCAGCAGGGACTGCATGGTGACCCTATCAGGTAACGATTCGACGCAGCGTATGGCTGTCTCGATGGTTACAGTCTTCATAGGAGCGAAGCCAGACCTGTCCTTCCTACCTGGTGGAGGGGTTAGCCTGGGTGAAGAAAGTAGTGACATCAACTGCAAGAACAATCCCGTAAGTGTTGATCCTATTACCATGGAAACTGAAGCAGAGCCTGGTCTTTACGCCATGGGTCCTCTGGTAGGAGACACCTTTGTTCGGTTTGCCTCAGGAGGGGCACTGGCAATCGCCAGTCACCTCTCAAAGAAGAAGTGTTGTCAGAACCCATGCTGCACAAGCTCCTCGTAGCACAATACTATTTTTTATATGCAGTGAGATAAGACAGACATCAATATTTACCTAGGATGCATGCATTATTGGACAATCCCAACTACAATTAGGCCTTTATGAAAAAAAATGTTGTATTGCCCCTTGCGACTGACCAAAAAATCTTGAAATCTACGGTCGGCTTTAACAAAAAGGTTTGGCACCTAAAGGGCAATACAACATCTTTTTTTTAGCCCTTATAAGTCAGTATTGTTGTGATATTTCTGCCACGTTGCAGACGAGGATATGTTGTATGAAGAATCATTGTACTGAGTACTCTTGTTTGGTCTGGACTATGCAATTTTTAGTTCTTATTTATCAGGTTACCGCAAAGTATCATTGATTGAAATTTATTTCATCTGTGATAGATCCATCTTTGATCCATCTTTCTTTTTCAAGAAGTGTCTGAAAACACATTTTTTCTAATTTGTTGTAATATTCCTCTCTGCTTGTACATAAAGGATAATGTTCTCTTTTTGCCTGTTTGTATTTCTTGTTTTATGCGCTTTGTATCTAATGAAAAGGAGCTTTATAAATGAAATATTGTTATCTACATTAAATGTCTAGTGCAATTTTACATTGTGACCTCTTAGTAAATTTGAATTAAGTTTTTCATTAAAAATTCTGAACTTGAAGGAAACTTCCTTTTATTTTCATTAGTATTCAATACTTTGTCTTACCTTATTAGTTGATTTGTAAATTCCATCTCCTAGAACCTAATCACAAGTAAGAATTAAGATGTTTTTCTATTCCATGTGCCTTATGCCCTCCGCACACCCCGCTATCTGACTGCGATCCGATTCTTTAAGAAACAATCATATTAGTCATGGAAATCTTAACAACTAGAAATTTAGTGCCTGTAAGCCTTCTAGTTAGTATTGAATCGGCTTGAAATCATAGACTACTGGTCTGACTGCACTATAATTTTGAACCGATTTAGCTTTTCCTTCTTAAGGGCAGTTTAAGAAAAGAACAAGCTAAGGTGCAGTCCCGGGCGGTTTAGTTGCGAAAGGTTGTAGTTCAGCTCATGTCAAACGAATGTTTATAAAAAATAAAAAATAACAATAGTTGATGTCATTAATTATTATTTGTGCAACAGTAAGTTCTGCAATTTCCTAATGTCTTTTTTAACAGTAAAATAAATGGACATGTGTACATACATGCAGTTGAAGTACTGAATATATTGTGAACAAGTGTTTCTACTTTATATCATGCTATAGATTCTTTTGTATATATGTAAAGCAAAAGATATTTAAATATTGTTTTCAAATCATCCTGAGCTTTAGGTTTAACCGTTTGAGAAAGGGTGGATAATTGAAAATGACTGCCTTGTATATGATACAATTGTATGCTTAGTATTGTCTGTTTAATGGTATATGTTTGGAGCTAGAAGGGCATTAACTGGGATACTTTCACGCAGAGTTAACACCCTTCTGGCTCTCAGTACCTGGACGTAATATGATGTAAATGTCAACAATTTGTATCGTGCAATTACATCAACATTTCATGCACATATTCATGCTGCCTTACGAATATCTAAACATAAATCATTCATATTGTAGTTCATGCAGTAAGAGGAGGTATATTTATACTCTCTAAATGAGTTACAGTTCCTGACATAACTGTTGGGAGTATTTGCTGTGAGAGGAAATGTGACTATGCAATTTTTCATGTTTCAAAGTGAATTTCTGTCATTATCATTATCATCATTATTATTATTATTATTATTATTTATTTGACCAATCATAAAAAGCACAGATACTTAACAGTGGCAAGAGACAAATACATAACAAGAATATGAAGAATATGAAAGAATAATAGGAGTGGGAGCAGCAAGTGGGTCAGGGTGCACAAAAGTGAAATGCAACACTGTTCCACCAGAGGCATGTCCCCCCGCACTTGCTACTCCCAGTACATTTACATCATTAAAAATCCCTACATTGAATATTGCACTTGAGAGAGCATTTACATCAAACAATTAAAAACAAACATAGGAAGGTTAAATACATTATGCCTAAAAGAGAATGCATGTACGTAGTTCAAATGTAAATACCTGATTGAGGAACCAAATAACAAATGAAAAACGTACATGTCCAAAAAAACAAATGCTGCAATTATTATCGTATAAAAACAGTACATGTCCAATTACCGGTCACTCAAAGATTTTTACTTTTTTGAAGCACTTCAGGATCATCTTGAAGCGCAGTTTTGTTAGGGCTTCAATATTACACCATATCACAGACACTGATAACAACGTAGGGCCATGCATCTCAGATTTGTAAAACTGGAAACATTGTTTAACAAAACTGTAACTGGTATTCATGAGCTCAAATAAAAATGTACCAACACGTAAGGGTCCAGACTTAGATTTTGGGGACTTATTAGTTTCATGTCTAGCCTTATACCCCCCCCCCCCCCTCCCTGAAAAGTTGTTAGTCATATTAGGATGATCAGAACATAATCTTGCTTGCAAATGGAACCCTGCTGCACATTGTCATAGATATTTTACCTGATTAACAAAAATTACTGAAATTAACGTAAATGTATTGGCTGCTGCATTACAAATTTGACATTTGAAAGCTTGAATCTTACTTTCTTTTTATATCTTTAAATCACTTCAAGGAGTCATTCCTTAAATGATGTAGGTTATTTACTGGTATCTAATAATGCAGAAGGAGAGATAAGTGCATGCTCATTTTTTTTCTAAATATCAATTTTCTCAGTACTTAAAAGTAATAAAGTTTGTATTCTTTTGTTTACCTCTTTGAATCATTTACTTTTCTTCCTGCATTTTAGTTACAATTTGAATCAAGAAATAGTATCCTTGTATTCATTAATTTTATATTTAAAAAAATACTTATGTTTTCTTTTTTGAACATTTGATCTCTTATGTAACTGTGTTCTTTTGGTACATATATTATATTTTATATTATCATTAGTTTGACAAATAAATTAGACAAAGGATTTTTAATTCCAATGTATTTGTTTATTTACTTTCTTTAGAAAATATTTATTATGGAAAAGGAATGCCAAAGCAATTTAGTATGAATATTTTGATATATTTTCTCCATTTTTGTAGTATAATTTTCCATGACTATGAAACTTATGTAATTAATAAATTACGGTAAATGTATTTCACTTGACATTAGACTACCAGGTAATAGGATATGGATTTTGGATTGTGAAAGAAAAGATTTGTCAGTGCCAAACCTAGTATGGTAAATACTAGATGACAGTGTAATATTCAAGTACCGGGTAGGATGGCGGAAAAGAAACCATAATGCTGTAATTTGTTATTTTCCCAAACATTGTTCAATCTATTTTTGTTCCCTTTCTTTGATCCATCAGTACCGTTTGTACGAGGCAGGAGTAATGATACAAAGTCAAGGTGATTAGATTTCATGAAATCATCATGAAATATGACATTCCTCTTATTGATGTATACTAGGATACCTGTCGATGATGAAAATGATAATGACTTGGAGGTATCATTAATGTGGGAGCTTCTAGAATATTAGAATATTATATTTTTATATATTACAGATGAAGAGATTGTATACTATGATCAAGGCAGGAGACAGGGTAGTTATTACTAATTATTCACCAAGGCCAAACATGTCTAGGTAATGAAGAAAGGACCTTTTTTCTCTCCTAAATATTGTGTGTAACATGTCTTTCTGTGTTTTCTTATTACATTTTCATGAAAATTCATTTCATTTTGTTAGTACTAACATTGTTTTTCGAGAGAAACTAATTATTGTTCGTATAAGTTTGTATGTGATTTTAAATACAGAGAGCCAGGGGGGGGGGGGGGGGGGTGTTGACTCCCTATGAAGTCCTTATCAGTGCCATTTTTACTCTCATCGTTTGGACAGATCTCACCTAAATCTGGTTCAACATTATAAATGGTTTGTTGAGAGCCAAACTGGCGTTTAAGATCTGGTTTGAGGATACAAGTTAATTTACAACCCTCTTGGCTCTAGCAGATAGAATCTAGTCATCTCTGCTGTCATTTTTCTAAATGGGTTTTATGAAAGTAAGTGGTTTTGGCCTTGTATATATCCAATACAGATGATTATATTTTAGAGGTTCAATGATATGGTTCAAGAACAACTCACCTCGACTAGAATCCAAAGACGCCTAAGTCATTGTTACAAAAAAATAAATACCAAAAATGGAAAAATTGCATTTACAGTACACATGCAGCTTTATCTTAATCACTTTGAACTCTGGTTTTAATGTGATGATATATATGCATGTATCTATGTTAACAGTAGTATGCTCATAGCCATTGGAAACAAGAAATTGTGTGGGTGCAGATGCTATGTCTAATTAAGCTACCAATTGGCAGTCTAGGTACACGCCTGTTCTCCTAAAGGTCAATGAAGTATGGTTAAAACAGTCTCCTAATACAATAACACCTGCTTGATAAACAAAAAGTGCCGTGTTCCGCTCACATCTCGTCAGGAATTGTTTTGCCAGTGCTGGAGCAACCATGCTTTTCTAAGGAAATTAGCCTGTATGTGAACGGCACAGCAGCTAATGGACAAACAATATTGGTCAAAATACAAATTTAGAACTTTCAAGGGGAGGGGGAGGGGGGTAATTTTAGGGGATGTATTTAAAGTCTGAAAGTTGCTGACGGTTGTAACAAAAAAAGAGTTTTCATCACCATCAGAGAATCCGAAAACTGCACTGGGAAAGTCAGAGTGATGTTCGTAGCAAATTGATTTACTTGAATTTGTAATGTATAGCATTGCAGTAATTGCACAATATTTCAATGGTACTGACATATTTTGTATTCCTTCGCAAATTGAGACAAAGAACTGTTATATTACATCACATTTATATAATTCTTGAAATGTTTGTTAATTTGTGTTTGAAACTCAATCATGAAGATGTATATTTTTCATATTGTATATTGATTGTGACAAGTCTTTCTTACTATGTCACCCACGATTATAAATCATTGAAATAAAATATGTGTACATTTTAAACAATGGTTGATGCTGCATGTGTACATATATGATCATTCAAATTGAAAATCCAGAGAAAATTACATGTATGTGGAAAAGTCTTCTAATTAATACCTCGTGATTAAATCAAATCGTACAAATACACTCTATAACATGTCAATTCCTTTGAATGAGTATGTAAATCTGATTATAGTGATTATACTGGATTGTGGTCATATACCTTGTAGTCAAAAGAAAATTGCTAATTATTTTAAAGTCATCTATGAACAGTAAATTATTATACATCTTATGAAAGAGTGTTTTATCCCGAATCATTTGGTATCATTTATGTGTGGTATGTGTTCACGTTTGGATGAGCAGGAGAATTTTTTTTTAAGAGAGTGCAAAAATCGACTTGCACCAAAGTAATGCTTATGTGGTGTTTGAATTAAACATTTGAGATTTGGTTATTAATTCGGTCTTTGCATATCCAAATAACATCCCTAACAAAATTCATCATGCCACACATATCAAATATCAAAGAACATTTGTGCGCGTGTGTGTGTGACTTTGCTTCTGAAAAAAGCATATGCAATGCATCTCATTTAATACATTACATTCATTCTCTTACTTTAATATTTTTGCGCAAGTCGATTTTTGCACTCTCGCAAACAATGCCTCCTGTTCATCCAAGCGTGAACACATACCACACAAAAATGATACCAAACATTTCGGGATATAACACTTTTTAAAAACATGTATGATAACCTTTCGTTCGTAGCTGACTTTTGAAATATATGACAATTTTCTGAGTGTAAACTTTGTTTGACTCGCACGGTTAAGTAACATGAGTGATGATGTAAAAACATTGGACAGATAATTAGAGGTACTTTTTTCGTCAAAGAAATGATTTTACAGTGGAACCTTTTCATGACATCCTATAAAGTCATTGGAATAACAAAACAAAAAATCATACTTTGCTGTATTGAAATTTTGGTACATTAGAGCTCAAAAGAATGGAACACAGGTAAACAACAACAACAACAACAAAATTGCCTTGTAATAACGACAGGTTACTATAAAGAAGAGGTTCCACGGCATTACATCTTTTGGGTAGACATGATTTTGGAGATAAGAAAAAAGGCATGAAATTTTTACATCAAAGATTTGACACGTTTTACCACTTGAGATCATACACTGAGATAGACACTCCCAGAGAGACCGACACAGATAGAGATAAAGGGTGAGAGAGAGAGAGAGAGAGAGAAAGAGGGGGGGTAAAGGAATACAAAAGAAATTTTGCAAGCAGAGGAATTGAGAAGAAAAGATAAAAAAAGACAGTCAGATGGAGTTTTTTGAAGAGTGAGAGAGACAGAGACATACATTCTCTCTCTCTCTCTCTCTCTCTCTCTCTCTCTCCCTCCCCTCCCTTCCTCTCTCTCTCCCTCTTTCACTTCCTCCCTCCCTCTCTTCCCCTCTCTCTCTCTCTCTCCCCAAAAAATGATGATAACAACAGAAGGCGCAGGGGGGAGGGGGCAATGACAGTTTTTTGCCCGAATATGCACTTACCAGTTTCTTGATTTTGCAACTGAGGAAAGGGGATCGAGCGAGAAATTGTTATTAGTTCCGTTCTAATATTTGTTTAAAACCTTTTATCATGGTGACAAATGACAATGTAATCGGTCATCAGGGATATGAAAGAAAAATACATGTACATGTATTTGTAAAAAGAACATTATTGAAGCTACTAATCGAGGCCTTATCAATATTCTTGGCTTTTGGCCAGATTTAGCGACAAGCAAGATAGCATTAATCAATTTTATAATCTTTGATGTGCAAGCTAACCTTGCTTAATCCTAGCTGAAGAGCAGCATAACAATGTCTAGTCCGTGTCATTCCAGGCATTCGTAAACAAGCTTCAAAGAGCACGATGACAAGCACTTTTGGGTCTCTCAAGGGGTACCTGAAATGCGGAAGTAATATTCATTTCATTGTTTATTTTGATGTTTTCTCATGGATATGAAGTGCATTCATAACTAATTTCTCATAATAAAGCCGCTTACATAAATCACAAAACTAGGGCAATTTTATTTACAGTTCATGATAATGTCTCTAATGACAAGCGCGCGTATCTAAAAACTTAATCATCGATATTATTAATGATAAGAGAGTGGCGGATCCAAGGGGCACCGGTCTCTCCCTTTAATACCAAACAAAATGGCATACCCCTCAAGCATTAAGCATTATGCGCCCTCCTCCCAAACTTTATGGACACCTAAATACATCAGAAAATATGATAAAGAACTAGGGTTGGTTAATGTGAATTGTGTTCATGGTTTTGAACACAAAACAAGAATTTTCTGAAAAATTGAAAAAAGTTATAATTGTATAAAATATACAGATGAACTAGGAAAGGGAGCGGCCTCAGAGCCTTTGCTTCCTTGTCGTTTTATAAAGCACCTGAACTCGGGATTTTTGTAGTTTTTCTAAAGAAACGATTGAGTATAGCACGAATACTGTGGCGTGCAGGAAAAGATGTACGGATTGGGAGGTACAAGGCAGAGAAATTAAGACATAACCTATATATTACACACAAAACTTCCTCATTATTTTTTATGAGAATCGAAACAACTTTCACTTTTGTATGTGCATAATTTCTACAAATATTTTAATGTGAAAAGTAACCGGATAAAAACCACATTACCACATCCGCCCTAACTTTTTTCTTTTGAAAACAGTATTGCTGTATACTATACGAAGTGTATTTGATAACGAAGATGAATTTTTGATGAGAATAGTAACAATTTTCACTTTTGTATGTGCATAATTTCATCAAATATTTCATGAAAAATAACCGGATAAAAACCACATTACCACATCCGCCCTAACTTGTTTTCTTTTGAGAAAAAAAAGTATTGCTGTATACTATACGAAGTATATTTGATAACGTAGATGAATCTATCTTAGTTAAGCCTTTAACACATTTCTATTCATGCTTTGATCCTCCCCTTCCACTTTCGTTTTGTCTCCCCTATTTGATTTTATCAGACTGTTGATTTTGTAGATATATTGTAATCAAACTATATATGCAATGTTGTTAAAATGATATAAAGTAATAAAGTGCCTCGTATGTGAGGAAAAGAGAAGAACAAAAATATTTGATAACGAATACCTTTGATTGATCATAAGATTTTCTCTCGAACTTGAAAAAGTTTGCATGATCTATACGATAAACATATTTAGACTGGTGACTGGTGAGCAATAATGATGCGGTTATTGCTGATCATAATCTTCACTATGAGAACATTATTTGCACCCCGCAATGTAAACACGCTGAATGATTTTTCAAAGTGATTATTCTGATACTTGAAGGAATCAAACTCCAATATATCTTACTAAAAAAAACATTTGAAATTTGGACTTCGTAATCATAGCTAATAATTATGATTCCATTTTTCTGCCTTGTTTGATGTCGGACCGAGGACCCTTTTTACATCATGGATTTTATATTTAGTAGAAGTAAATTGTTTACAAATATCAACACTTTATGCGGATATATACGTTTCACCTATATCGTGTTTGAATTTATACTATTAATAATGATGCTGCCGCTGATAATGATGAGGATAATGAAGATAAATAATAATATATAAAAAAATATATATAAATATCTACATGCGCCAACATTTACTCTATTATGCATGCATAATGTATAGTCAATGCGCAAAGGATAAGAAAACTAAAAACAGTCGACTACAATATACAAAGTACTATAACAACCAACAATATAATAAACGTTTACTGCAAACGTTTTTTAGGGTATTTATAAAGCAATGTACTATACAGAAATATTGCGAATCTTGCGGCCATTGATTCCATATTATTTGGCTTGCGTATTGCCAAGAACAACAAGCAATTTAGATGATATTCTCCTCATATCATGATCAAAACCGAGTTGACAAAGCATGTGCACCAGCATGTGCATTAATAAGACATACAATAGACATTGGTTAATTTAATAAGTATACACTATCAACAAAATTCAAGTGTCAAATTTGTGATTAAATGCCAGCAGAAGTGAATTAATGAAAATGTACCTGAATCATTCTATAATTATTATATTTGAATGAAGTATTGGTATATAAACCACATGCACACAATTGTGGTTCTCTGGTATTTATTCAGTGGCGAAGGCTTCACTGATTCTATACATTTGTATTTTTATTTACATACTTCGGAGGCCTTTTATTGGGTAGCGTATTAAACTCCCCCAAATTACAATTGGTGAGTAAATGAGACATCATGTCAAACCATCAACTGTTTGATTACGAGCTTGTAGAGAGGAAATAAATTTTCTGATATGGTTATAAAAATGAGTTCATGTATCATATTTCCAAATATTACAACTATTTCCTATCTGGGCCCCTTGGACTTTACGAGCAAACGAAAATATATATAGAAGCTTTAGTAGGGGCGTTACTATAAAACTATTTTGTATGCAGTGGGACCGAATTTTGTTAGATTTAACTCTCCCGCCTAAAACAAAATGACAACAAACAAGAAAACAAGGGGGAAAGTGATTGCCTCAGATATTTAATTTTCCGACACCAATGAATTGCCGACACAATAATTATCTTTATTTGTACTCTTGCCTTGTCCAAACTTATCGGTTCAGAGATAGAAACAAGATTGATTCCCGGTTTTTATTCAGATGACACTGTGTGAAATTATTTATTTTGCTCTTATCCCGGGATTGATAGCCATAGTTTCGAAAGTTCGGATTTCTTTCAAGTTAGTGTTGCATAATAATTATGAACCTTCATACTTTTTATCCTTAATCGGTGCGAAAATGTGACTAGATCCTTTATAGGGACAGTAAAAACGTGAAACTTCAACCCTCTCCTTATCTCTTTTCGTTTTTGCACCCCCAAAACGCCACTATTGAAGTTGTACACATAATCAATTCGACCCTTGGCTGGAAACCAGGCAACCGAAATACATCTATATATACCTTATCGATTATTGTACAGTGTACACACACAACCAAGGAATATTTGCTGAGCCTTCTGCTATTGTTGCTTGGTCTGTATAATGTTTAGTTTAGTCTCGAATTCGAAAAGAAAGGAAAAGTAGAAGTCGACATAAATATTGTTGTATACCATGAGGCCAGAAATTGTGATAACTAGGGGCTAAAATCTAAATATTTTATTAATTTTGTCTCGTACTCTCTTTACCCGCGATGCTGGACGCTAGTTTAACTAAAAGGAGGAAGACACGGAAGGTAGCATGAAAAGTCAAAGATCCGACCGCTTCAACACTGACTCCTCATTCTGTCGCACTTTCATCCTCTCGGTAAGACCGGTCCCTCCTCCCCCTCCCAGGTTGCCCCCTCCCCCCCCCCCCCCCTCCCCAACCCCAGACGCCCCTCTCCTCCTCTCAATTGATTGAGTAGATGGAAATGATGACAGGTGAATTATTGCAATCCCGTTTCTTAATGTTGCGAGCGAGTGAAGCGAACGTGCGTAGAAAAATTATAGTTAAGATTTAAAAGATATACTCGGGAATTTCGCTGTCAATTAGAAAGATATTCGAGCACCTCTATGTCCAAAATAATGTGGAGGTATTCAGGTACTTCGAAGCCTGAAATCCTGTTCCTAAATTTTTCCAGCGAGGGAAGCGATCTAGGAAGAAAGACCTTAAATTACTTTTGAAATTTGAATTCCTCACGAAGTTACATTCTCCATCAGTTTCTTATATTTGGTTTTCACGGAATCGATGTTATTTCCGTGTTTTCTTTATATGACTTGATTTCTCTCGCGGCACCCCCAGAGATGTCTTGCAGCAACCCCGGTTGAAAAATGCTGCCTTAGATTATGTGCCCCTGATATATTATCTGCATTTTTAAAACTAATTAGTCCAATGAATTTAAAGAACAGATGGAAGTTGACAAAAACGTTAAATTGACACTTTCTGCCCATACACAATCTACACGAAATCATTCTTGCGTGAACAAATGTGTTATAAGATAGAAATGGTCAGTTCCAATTCATATGTAAAATGACATGATACAATGGTCATCATTTGCAATATCATATATATATCATATATATTTATATAACAAATAAATCAATTAGGATAATCATCCGTTACGGTAATATACAAATGATTATACAACAGTTGACATACAAATCAAGTGAAAGTTCACTTCTTTTCTACGAACAGTTTCAATTTTATGTTATTTTATTTCATTTTATTTCATTTTTTTTTCTCAATTTCTTTCAGAAAAAAATAAATTGAAACCGGTCTTAGTGAAGAAGTGAGCTTTCAGGAATTGTTATATCAATTGTTTTATCATTATTTATACAAAAATGTATATATCTCATATGCATGCTCCCTCTCTTTTTCTCTCGGTCTGTCTTTTTTTCTTCATTTTCCTCTCGGCTCTGTAACACAATGAACACTTGTTCCATGGATGTACAATGTATCTTCCGTGTTCCCCATTGTGTCTTTGAATTTCACCTCTCTCTTGTTAAATACTGCCTTTTTGTAGATACATCATGGCAGACCCTCTCTGCAACAAATATTGATATTGATATCTGTATAGGCCTACATGTACACAGAGTAATGTCAATAGGGGTTGGCTAAGCCGTCGGACATGCAAATACCCAACCAATCCACCTCTTTCGGACAGTTTTTTTCTTCTTACATAGGTTTTTAGAAGTTAAAACTGTATCATTTGAAATTATATTAAACAATAGGCCATTTTTGTAATGTAACCAAATCTAATGCATACGTCTTTGTGAAGTTGCCTCGATATTAATTATTGCATTCATCTGTAACAAATAGTTGCATTTCAATAGCTAGTCTGAATGCGAATTGCATACATTAGTTGTTGCCAGGTAGGACAAACATTATGGCTTTCCCTACCTAACAACACGTAATATATGCACTTTGCATTCCGACTATTGAAATACAATTATTCAGTAGAGGTGAATAAAATATTAGTACTTTATGAGGCACTTATTCACAAGTATGCATTTAAAGTAGGTCACATTACGAAAATGGTACATGTATTTTGAGTTTCCCTTTGCTTGCCCGTTTGTTTGCACTAGTAAGAACGTGTCGATCCGATCCACCGGGCTATGCATCTTTCAGTGAATTAAATAAATTTGGGCCATGTACTTAGCCTTCACACTCTAGCTATTCACAATACCAATACAAAACGAAAAAAATATAATGGTATGTATTGCATTGTCTAACCAAAGACCCTTTGTGGTAGGGTCCATGGTCTAAAAAATACACAGTATTTCATAAATATTAACCAGTAAATGGGCAAAATATGCAGGGTTAATAATTCATTCTCACCTCAAAATTCAATAGTGCAGGATGCTGTTGCTTAAAACTTACCATTGATGGTAACTTTAATTGCATTCAATAATTGATTACCATGGCAAAATCACTCAATATAGCCATTCAAATCAAGGTTGCCATGGAAGTTACCATTAATCTCAAAGTTACCATCAATTGTAGATTTTATGCAACAGGGCTCAGATGTCCGAAAGCAATTTAAAACACAAAACCACTTTGCAAAATATGTATAGCTTATGTTTTATCAAGCAATAAATCTCAACAACTAACTGTGCAAAATATGTAGAAGGCCAACAATTAATTCTCACCCTGAACCACAATAGTGCAGATGTTTGAAAACAACGATTAATCAATAAACCTGACACACTGAACAAACACCATCAAATAGAGGATGAAGGTGACAGACGCAATTCTGACCTAATTTTATTTTTTTTTAAATTTTAATACAGCACAGGCGCCAGCTTTATTTTGCATTTTAAATACAACTGGTCTATTCAACTAAATGTACATTTAAACATACAATGTATTTTGGCAAATCAAAGTTTTTAAAAAAAATTGCAATTTTTTTCATAGCTTTATTTGCTATGAAACGTTATACTTCATCATACAAAATGGAAGACATCATTGTGAACTGTACAAGTTAGTGTTGACAGTAGGCCAACAAGGATTGAGAAAAGAAATGGTAGCAAACAGAGGGAGGGAGGGGGAGGGAGGGGGAGGAGAGAAAGAGAGAGGGAGAGAGGGAGAGAGAGAGATAGAGAGAGAGAGATAAAAAGGGGGTAGAGATCTGAACGCACAGAGAGACTAAACAGACAGAAATACAAACAGACAGATAAGGGTAATAATTCTTTGTTGACAAATACATGTATTAAGGTAAATTAATAATGAGCACAATTATAAAGCGAAATAAAGGTCCAGCAACTTTCCTATCAAACCCACATCATGTAATTTCTCCTTTGTCGATTACAAACATAAACATTGCAAGATAAGAATATAATGTCCGTGAAATAGCTCTACATGATGCTACACACATTGAAATACATGTACATACATTTTGTCTGTAAGTCTTCTTGATAAAACATGCAGTTTCCCCTCAAAGATGACAGCTTTTTGACTATTTTTATTCATCAAATTTTCTTTAATGAATGAAAACAATGTGAAAATCTTTAATTAAAATTTGTAATCACATTAATCCAATTTTTCCTTGATGAATGACAAAGCATAATTATGAAGGTTTGGATGGAAAAGGGTTTTAATCAACTTAATCCAATTGGCCTTCATGAATGAACAAAATATGAAGGCCGAGCATGGCGAGTGATAATTTAATTACATCCATCAGGGAGAAAGAGGGTTAAATACAGAAAGGTGCAACCGGTACTGTCAAGGAGCAAAAGCAAAAATGAGACAGAAATGGTCAGAAGAGGCGAGAGCAAATATGAGAGTCAACTGTAATTAACGATCAAACATCAAAGTTTCATAATAATGCTAATCAGGGTCGCATACAGACACTAATAAGAGGGCTGTTTGTAGAGGACCACCATTCCCTTGGAATAAAGAATATTGAATAAATGAAATACACTCTAACAGAAACCTGAAGGCAATAATGGTTCTACAAAGCAAATATCTTGTGAGACCAAAATTAACATTTGTGTTTTTCCTCCTTGCTTTTCTTTGTTCGGGGCTGTTGAAAATGCTAAAAGAGATCTTCCCACTGCCATTTTCTTTAAAATGGATGACTTATTAAACAACTTTTTGCAATAATCTACATGAAAAAGATAAACAAGACCACAATTCATTCCATATCAATTGTAACTATTTAAATAATCCATTTTCATAATGCATCAATTTTCTTTTTACTTCATCTAAATATCCATTTTACACATTTCTCCTGTAAAGTAGTGACAGACTGATAGTACTTACATGAAATATTGGTCTACTTGCATAAGATATGGGTTAGTGGGCTCTTAACTACATCATCTATTCCAATATTGTTAATATAGAATTATTACAAAAGGTCAGCCTTTAAAGCCTATTCTCTATGGCTATCAAATAGAAAAAAGAGAAAAAAATACATGTAGATTAATACAATAGAATTGTGAATTGATTATAGAATTTTCAAGGCTAGAACTCAGCAAAAACATGCCATTCTCTCATTCAATTATTTTTGGAGAAAATAGGGTTGGGGGAGGCAAAGTTCAACTGACAGCGCTAGTCTTGATAGTTCCAGACTCACTAATCCAACACTGTTTTTTGAGAGGGAGAAAAATCACTAAGCCAATAATGTAAGCTGGCTGCGAACCAGAAAGGGGTATCAGACATTCTAGCTCTGAGCAGAAATCACTGTCTAAAACTGTTGATATATGAATTATTTTTTAAACTGACAGGTCGGTTTGACAAGAAACAAAATGTGTATGGCAAGATCATAATTTCAATGTCACAATAATATTTCTTTTTCTAGGAAGCTATTCTACACATATTGTACACAAAGAACAGGTACAAATAAAAGTCTTAGAATAAGCAGTACACAACAAATCCCATAAAAAGACATGATTTGAAAATATGAAGCATTTCTGACGATGCAAATTAAATATCTGAATAAACATATTTAATAGAGGATCGACTTTTTCAATGGCACTTATATTTTCTGAGTTTTGCTGAGGGTTTCAGGCAACATACACACTTGCGGTATAATATTATACTCAATAATATTATTTCACTGCTGTATTCTTAAATTCTACAGAAACAATCATTCTTACAAGAGAGTAAGAAACATCTGCAATTACTTCTGGTAATATGTACACGGTACATACTTCAGCTGACTCGAAATAACAAATTTGAATAAATCAAACTCTTTGACAATTTGAAAACATTGACTCTGCAGAAACCCACATTACATTAAAACAAAATCAAATTCAACATATGTTGCTGGACAAACATGTGTCCGTGCTTCACAAGGCAAAGATCTGTTTGCACTGCTGCATCTCAAATAGTTCTTTGGTGTATTTGCATGAGCTTGTCTTTCGTGCCACAACAAAAGAGAAGTTTGTAGGCTCTAATGACTGCATCGTGGGTGTTCAGAGGGGCCTGAAACAAACAGAGAAAAAGAAAAGATGAATACACTCTAAATTACATTCCTCATGGCAACTAAAAAATGTCAACACAATATAGGGAGAGAGATATGGAGAGAAATAGGAGGGGAGAGGGAAAGAGGGGAGAGGGAGATAGTGATGAGAGAGATAGGGAGATAGGGATGAGAGAGATAGGGAGAGGAAAGGGAGAGAGATTGGGGAGAGACAGGAGTGGAGGGAGGGAGAGAGAGAGGGGGAGGGGTGAGAGTAAGAGAATGAGAAAGAGGGTGAGAATAAGAGAGAGAGAGGGGGAGATATAGTGAAGGGAGGGGTGTGATAGTGAGAGAATGAGAGAGAGATAGAGAAGGAGATTGGGAAGAGATAGGGAGATGAGGGGGAAGAGAGAGAGAGAGAGAGCATGGGAGATAGGGAGAGAAGGATTGATTAAAAGAGGGAGAGGGGGTGCTAGAGAAACATTTCTGATTCTAATGACCGATTACTAATGGTGGTACGACATATATGCTCTGGCAACAACTGTTCTGCACTCAATTTCATTTACTTAATGTTTTCTTTTAACATCATTGATAGAACTTCCATATTAGATGATTTTCAATCGTCAATGTACCTATTCTAAAGGTCTTTCATACATTCTCTACTGAATAGGCACTAGAAATACATGCCTGTCACAATCTTGGATGATCGATATTTACCATACAATGATTTTCTACACAACAAAGAATAGTCAAACTCAACGTCTAACTAAATGAAAGAAAGGCATATCTCCATCAAAACTGTTTTGAGACATTTTAGGAAAAAACATATCTTTTAGGACAAACAAGATGAAGAGAGGACTTTTTTCATCTTCCTGCATTACTGTGAATAATGTACATTCATGTATCTAAAGATTCATTGAATATGAAATATTCTCTTCTTAAAGCCCAAGTCCACTCCAAAAATAACTTACTTTCAATAGAAGCAGAAAAGTCAGACTAACCAATCACAAAAAAGTCTGAGCAAAATTGGATAACTAATAAGAAATTTATGAATTTTTAATGACATTAAAAACTTTGAAAATCACTAGACAAATTGGCAACTCACTCATGAGTCTGTGACATCATGTCCTCACTATCCACTCATTATTTTCTTTATATTGATGATATAAATTTCCTATTTTCTTCTTTTGAATTTGATTTCTTCACACCAGCATCCAAGTTAGATTAATAGTAATATGTTTCTGTGTGGATGCCCTAATAAAGAGTTGTTTTTTTCCAGTTAAATCATGGAAAATGTGAGTTTTGATAAACTATTTATATAAAAATCAATTATAAATTATGAATACACAATATCCAGAAAATTGTATAAATTCTTCAAAGTTCATAAAAGATTCTGTGAAATGTCATGCACGCAATATGGTACAAATCATATAACCTGGGCAAAGACATTGGGAAATCAAGTTTTGGGGAATAAAAAGGGAAATTAATGGGATTAAACCATATAGAACAATTGATAAATAGTGAGGACATGACGTCACAAACTGATAACCATCTTGGCAATTTGTGTTGTGATTCTCATTGTTCCATAGTTTTACATACTTTTTCAAAAATTCATAACTTTCTTATTAGTTATCTGATTTTGCTCAAACTTTTTTTGAATGGTTTGTCTGATTTTTATGCTTTTATTGAAAGAAACTTATTTATCGAGTGGACTTGTCCTTTAATCTTATCTCAGAACATTAGTCATTTTTCACAGATAAGAGTGCTTTGGCGGATTTACGCCCTTCTCCTCTCATGTATTCAACTGTTACTGGTATGTGATACAAGTCTGTATTAAAAGTAATGCGTAACATCAGACAAGGTCTAGTCTGCAGGCAAAGACTCTGATTTGAAACTTGAATCCAATTCCATAAAGCCTTAATTGAGCTGAGCCTATAGCTCTGTAATTCTCTGGCCGAGCAGCTGAAGTACACAGCCTATGGAGTGCAGAAGACTGTGCAGAAGACTGCAGTCTGCAAAGTCTAACAGTTCAGACACTCTGTTATGCATAAAACTGATAAGGGTCTGTGCCTGCAAACTAGTCAAGGGGGTGTTTCACAAAGATCCTAAGTTGAACTTATCTCCAAGTCGGACTTTATACAATTGTGGAAAGCCGTTAGCATCTATGAAAATATTTTGTACAAGTTATTTTAAAAGACTTAGAGTTAAATTCGACTTTTGAAACACTTTGTGAAACACCCCCAAGGTCGTAGAATCAGTGGAATTATTATTTTACTTTCCATTTTGAAATAAATTACAAAAAGATATATTTTGTGGATCTATAGAACATTCACTTGGTCAGTTCTCAGTCTTTGCCTACCGCACTGGCTCAGAGGACCCCAGCTCGAAACGGAGTCACCGTCGTCTTTCAGACGATGACGTCAAAGGTCGGTCCCCAGACGTAAATAATCATATCTGATTGATACACGTCTGTAAAGACCCAATGGATCTGAATGTAGTCCATCTTCTGAATACCAATATTGATTTTGAATAGTACTTGAAATCTTCTTGTAAGAGAAAAAGCTGAATCAGCTACCCATTCGTAGCCAATCATGCGACTCGTGTGATGCTACAATGATTCACAGTTGATTAGGTCTTTTTTCTGACTATCAAATCTAACATCACCCTTCAACTTTTTTTTTTAAAATCTGTTTCGAAATTTCCACATCTAATTTTGAGTAAATCCAGACATAATTGGGTTCTAAGCTACGCAGTGGCCCTTAATTGCTTCAATCTTGCATTGTTCAGCATGTTTTTTCCTGGAACACACCTTTTTCTCTCCATCTTCCATAGACATATCAGTAAGCAGATATATAAGCACTTAATCGGACTGGCTCTTAATCAGTAAGATTACTCTGATAACAGTCAGCCTATCCTTGCTATTTGATGTTTGCTCCAGGAAAATACACAGAGACCATGTTTGTGGTCAACGATAACGAGAGGAGCATTGAGTGTGATTAGATCTTGCCTTGTCATCTGGTCAATCGTGAAAATGTCATTGGAAAGATAATACACAGATCAACACAAAACATACAAGTACCTCTCCCTCATGATCAGAGAAATTACATAATTCTTTCTGTCAACAGGATCCCTTTAACAATGTTAAATCTGAGATACATGGTCCGACATGTTACCAGTGTCTGTGATATGGTGTAATATTGAAGCCCTACAAAAATCAAGCTTCAAAATGATCAAGAAGTGCCTCAAAAAAGTAAAAATCTTTGAGTGACCGGTTTTACCATACCCGTTTTCCCCAATAGACTGTAGTGTTATGACATCCGTTCAGCGAACAGTTTTCAAAATTTGTAATTCCAATCATTAATATCTTGATAATCAGACAGGCGATCGGCTTGTAAAAGTCATGGAGTTCCTGACTGACCTAAAGGTTTATAATTATCATTGCAGCATGAGCTAAATCAAGGATTATTTCTAAAGGATCTAAGACAAAGTTACCGGATCCCTTTAAGATATTTATGATAAAATATAAGATTCCATTTCAAACGATTTCATGAATCCTTTAGTTGTGGTGGCTTTCCCTGAGTAACATTAATCTTATCAACACCATTTTTTTGTGATTTTTAGTAATTTCTATCTTGGTGAATACATGTAATAGTTTTTTGTATTCATGTCTCCAAAATAGGTACCATATCCAGTGTACCCACCTGAACCAATGTCAAATGCTAAAAAAAGAATGGGATGAACATAATATATGTGTGTGTGTGTGGTAAATGTACCACAAACAATGGTTGTGCTCAGATGTTATTTCCCTTGCATTCATGAAAGAAATAACATTAAAGAAATACAAATGTCATTAATCAATTGCATAAATTTAAACTCTCATTACATCTGCGGGGACCAACATATGGACAACTATAACTTTACATAAAATGAAAACTGCCATCTCTGTCTCTCACCCTGTGAAAAGTGCTTTTAACTGCAAAGTTTGACAAAGCCGGAAGAGATGTTTTTAGAATATATGATATAATGCCATCTGTATTTCTTTAATGTTGTTTCTTTTATGAATGCTCGCACAGCAAAATGAAAAGCCCATGTTTTATGAAACATCATCACTGTCTTGTCAAATCAATCTTTGTTTGAAAATGAAATTGTACAACACATTGAATAAAATAACATGCAATTCGGTGTAAATGAATACATTTGAAATGCATAAATGTATAAATGGTGTCCTAAACAGCATGAGCTAATCTTCTCATCACCAAAAGCATTGATTCAAGATTCTCTCGCTCCTATCATTACATGAACAAACACAACAGAATAATTCTCGAGCCACTCCCGCCACCCATCCTCTCCAAGCGCTATAGGTCTCCTTGGAACTATAAGCTAAGAAAGATAACAAACAGTCTTTTTCAAGACTACACCAACAGTCCTTTTCAGGACTACACACCCTCCAGAAAGATTACCAAGATTCCTTTTCAGGACTCCTCAATCCTCCCTCTCTCTCACATGGTGCACCTGCAAGCCTACTGTATAGAATAATTATTTTATCAATAATGCCTATACATATGATGCAGTACAGTCATGGGCAAGATCACATCTGAATGTTCTGTATGACATAAAAGGATTAGCCCTTATAAGTTGGTCTGAACTCTGTGAAGAAGGGACTGAAGTTGATTAGTAGAAGAGTCTAGGTCGAGTGGTTTAAGCACTTGACTTGCAATTCAAAGGTCGTGGTTCGATCCCCGATACGGCACTAATGCCCTTTGGCAAGGCATTAATCTTCATTTGCCACACTCGACCCAGGTGAGGTAAATGGGTACCTGGCAGGAATTAATTCCTTGAAATGCTAGAGCGCTGTAATGGCAGCTAGGCTAAAACCGGGGTAATAATTAATGCACCTCGGAATAAAATTTCTAGATAGACGGCGCTATAGAAATGCCTACCGGTATAATTATTATTATCAATATTATGTTAAGGTGAAGATAGTGAAGATAAACAATTTTTTTTGTTTAATTAAAAAAAAGGGGAAGAGAAGGGGAAAAGGATGAGAAGATGCCTGGACCGAACCATGTACCCTCCCTCTAATCAGTAGCCTTGTATTTTGATTTCTGAGTAATGGTCATCCCCCTCTCCTCCCCCCTTAATTGCTCCAGTGATCCCTCAATTGGTCAGGGTGGACCCATCATGCTATATCACTGTGGAACAGGCTACATTGTAATCCAAGGGTAAATTTCTCCTTCTTCCTCATTAAGTGCTACTTCATGCAACAAAGATTTTGCAAGGGTTGATTGAGTTAGAAATTCCTGTAGGAATCTAGAGTCAGTAAATAAAAATAAATCTATTGATTTAAGCCTTTCCGAATGAAAGGGATCAATTGACCATCAAAGTATAGCAAGGTATTAAGGCAACAATGACAGTGCATTGATGCATAAATACTAGGAATGGCATTTTATTCAAGAACATTTTCAAAGTATCTCCTTTTTGGTCTCTATTATACAATACTCCTGCCTTCTACTCATCTTTTACACTCAAAACATAATACATCTGGTACTAAACTTGGTTTCACCAAAGAGATATCTCTTTGGTTTAGCCATGCAGGGAGGTGATAGTCGTGGTACAGTAGTGTTATATACGTCGCATTCCAAAGAGAATCTTTAAACACTTCAAAAGAGAGTTAGTGCTTGAACACCATGGCACTCCAGAGAGCCAATAAACATTACAGCAAGACTCAACAATAACACGCCCCTGGTTAACATAAACTCCTATATTCTCACTCTTGATCCCCCCTAAATTTTAACTTGGGGGCCCATGCACACAGGCCCAACAAGTGCCAATGCAGACCTCCTGTGGAAAAGTGAGTGTTGAGCCCTGGTTACCGCAATGACATGTGTCTATATGCTCCACACCCACACCTGTACTTCTGTTATCAAAATGAAAACATCATCACATCATTTGTGGAGGTGTTGTGGTCTGTGGATTGCTGGACTGTAAATCACATTGTTGCGACACTAATGTTCTTTGGCAAGATACGAATGCCGATGATTGTTTTACCCGACTACTAAGAAAGCATGTACATGTATATGCTTGTAAGTACATAAGCAACCAGGGGCTCTGAGGGACTTGGTAATGAGGATTAATGCCTTTATACAAAAGCGGATTGACTTGGTTTTTTACCCAGGACCTCCCAGTTACGAGACCACTGCTCCACATCAATCTACATTCAACACTCTCCACCCTGTGGTAGTAAATGGGTACATGGTTGGAAGAAATTCCTTGAATGCTTGAGCGCCTCATCATGGTAGGTCGACAAAAGCCGGGGTAATCATATGATTGCAGGACTGATTATATTTAAAAACACAGTAATTGCCATTAGAAGAAATCACTGTAGCAATACAACTTTTTGTTGAGTGTTAAAGATTTCAAAGAAAGAGAGAAGTGGAATCGCTATGCCCTATGCCTCCTCCCTCAAAGCATTAAAAAAGCTCAGAAACATTTTGCCGAACTCACAAAGCATGTCCTATAACCCTTTCAGTAATAACAGCAAATAGGATGGTGTTCATCCCAAATATCAAGCAATCAAGGGCAATTGATTTACCGAATATGAAAAGTGCAAAAGATCGACACTAATACTTACTCAGACATACAAGTATAGCACTTCAGTATTATTATTTTTTTTTATTTTTTTATTTGGGAAAGCAAAACTGATGTTTTTGCAAGTGCTGCAAATATGTAGTTAACCAGTATAGAATTTATCATGCTAAATGCATGTTAAATGCTCTCAGACAATATCCATATGTGTACATGTATTAATGAACAATTGAAATGATTGAGTATCCATTTTCACAAGGCTCGGCACAAGCAGGCTTCTGGTACACACACACATGAGAGCACTTATCTTTTTACATTCAGACACCCCTCCCCCCCCCCCTTTAAGTTTAAGCAGAAAGCTCATGTATAAATACTTTAAAATGCAGACCTCTTGTGTTAAGATGCTACTGTGGAGTCCTTGTTATTACAACCAAAGGCAACAGTTTTTAAAAGGTCAATATACACGATCATTTCTTGCATTTCTTCTAGGGTTTCAGATAGCCATTGTTTCATAAAGAAAGTTAATAAGAATGAAAACTTTGCAAATGTATACATGTGCACCTTAATACAACAACAAAACAGAAACTTTGCTCCTTTTTTTGTCATAGTTTTGCGAGAGGTCAAGATTTGAAAAAGAATAATTCTGAAAAGTATCAATTGCAGCACTGAATTTTTGCAAATCGTAAAAGTGTTCCTTTGAAAATGACTGTCGTTAACAACTTGCAAGTTTCTGGGTTTATTATATTCTCAACAGATGGTGGCATTTAGTTGTTGGCTGTTTGTTTTATGCTGTGATCTGGTAGTGACTTGGATGAATATAATGAAAATAATAACAAACCTCATCTCTTCCGTTTTGAGGCTGGTGCCCTCCTTGGTTCAAAGGCAAACAGCTTTTCGGCTATCACTTCTTGCTTATCCTTCTTTTTCTCGGCCTATAATATAATGTGAATGTGAAATATATGAATATGAAATATATGAATATGAAAAAAGATAGTTCTTGGAATTGGAAAGACATACAAAATGACTGTCTCTGAACTCTCTTCTTGCTTTTTCTCCTTCCTTGCAGCACAGAATAACAATTGAACACGGAAAGAAAAAAATTCAGAAAGTGACTGGGAAGGCATACAAAATGCAAAATGTCATGCATGAAAATCTCTTCTTGCTTTTTCTCCTTCCTCACAGCCTAGAAGGCATACAAAATGCAAAATGTCATGCATGAAAATCTCTTCTTGCTTTTTCTCCTTCCTCACAGCCTAGAATAAAATTTGAATATGGCAAAAGATAAAGACTGGGAAGACATAAACACAGAGACCAAAATTATTCATTGATTCATAGGAAAATTAAGCCTTTGCATCGATAACTTGTAGGTTTTTTAATTGCAATTCGTTGCAATATGTACCGTATGCAAAATGCCAATGGGTGCTTCTCAATACTGTGTAACATTTACCTTGATATATTTTTTTTTATCACTCTTTGATCAAGAAACCAAATAACAAACAATATTCAAACAGTACATGTAAAACTATTTATTGAACTATATACAGGTATGTTAATATTTTTTTTTAAATTCTAGATACTGCTTCATTTCAACTGTACTTAACGTGACAATCTTTAGACTTTGGACATTTTGTTGTTGTTGATAATATGAATATCACCGACATCGAGTCGAAGAGAAAAAAAAAAAAATTATAATTACCCTGACTTCTTCATTGAACATATCCTCAATGTCTTTGCTGGGATTGTTGTAGTGCGTAAAGAGATCATTGCCACCTATGATGCGTGGAATGGCAGACTGACCAGCATATCCAGCCTGTTAGGTAGAATTATAGAAGAGACATTCACTCATGGATAATACAGGGGTGATAGTGACCACCGTCCAGGGAGAAAAAAATGGCATTTAAGAACATTCCCCCCTATGGAGGAAGAAAATTGGAATAAAATAGGGGAAAATAGGGATAAAATAGGGGTAAATTTGGGAAGAAAAAAAAAACTGGGAAAAAACAAATCTGGAAAAAATGGGGAAAATAATTTTTAAAAATCAGGAAACTGATTTAAATCGGGTAATTATTAGGCCCGATAATAACATTATTTCCATCATCAATATATATTTCATCACAAGTTAATTACAATGGTAATGATAATAATACATCAGTGTATTTTGTAAATGTATGAAGTACTTACATCATCATGGG
Organism: Strongylocentrotus droebachiensis; assembly: GCA_035222895.1. Taxonomy (NCBI): domain Eukaryota; kingdom Metazoa; phylum Echinodermata; class Echinoidea; order Camarodonta; family Strongylocentrotidae; genus Strongylocentrotus; species Strongylocentrotus droebachiensis. The sequence goes on along the minus strand of JAVYIG010007707.1, from coordinate 27,388 downwards.
CATATCAAGTTTTCATCTGCATTACCGTAGTCCTTGCTATTATCATCGCCATCACCACCACTGTCATCATTACCATCACAATCATCATAAAATAACATTAACATCATTTGTCACATCTGCATCATTCCACCAGCATTCTCCTCGTGATCTTTCTTTGATCATTTCCACTTCAACCACCACCTTCATCATAAGGAAGACATGATGATTATTTTAATTTCGTCATCTCCTTTATCATTTTCATAATCCTCCTTCATCATCATCATTCTCCTTACAACTATAACCACTATGATCATCACATTACCATCAACTGGAAATATGGAACAGAATTTGGTAATATGAGACCCTAATCATAGCAGTGTTAAAATATCACTGCAATTGTAATCATTCTTTTAACAATCATCATAAAACTGATCAATTGACAAACATCATTAGTGTACTATAGAAATGATGAATAGAAATGAGAAGAAAAAGAACATGTACCTTTCTGAACTTCTTGAAATTCTTCACTTGCCGACCACTGCCCAACTCCTGTACAGCTCTGCGTGGCGGGTTCCTTTTCTTGCGGATGACGAGGGCAGCAATCGTCACTTTAATCAGCTTGCTTGGCAGACCCTCTTCCTGCATGTAATCCTTTTCTATTTTCACACTAACTTGGTCCTGTTATTGAATAATATTCATAAACTAGGTTTATACAAATATTGTGTGATCAATGTTCCTGTTTAAGCCCAAGGAATTCGGTGATCAGGACCAGGTTTAAAAATAACAAAAAATGCAGCATATACATGAAACAATTTATTTTCATTACCTAATTAAAAAACAGCATGTAAAGGCGGAAAACCAAGACTATTTATCACAATGAAGATAACAGAGAAGTTGGTGTTAAGTGCTTTTCTGTTTTACTTGCAGGCTATTATATATATTATTTGGGGGCTCTGGAACAACGCCCCCCCCCCCCCACGCCCTTATATGAAATATTTGCCGAGGGCTCCTATTCTTATATCATTCAGTAGGTCCTAAGGAAGCCCTGTACCAAAAATGGCACTTGTATACGGCCAGTTATGATAATTTCACTAAGCCATTAGCCACCTGACTAATAGGTTTTGTGCATGAAGGAAGATGATGTCATCCATTGACAGTAAAAGTTTTAAATATGGCTGCAAGAATTTCATCACGGAGTTGAATTTCGACGAAGAAAATCCTGAAAAAAGACCCTTAAACGTATTATACAGTCACAAGATGGTAGGTGGAACCGATGTATTTTAGCCTAGACCTAATTTTTCAGTATAAATGCATCGGATATGCATCTGCCAAAGTGAAATTTAAGCGCATTCTTTACTGGCATGATCATGCCGGCTTCTGTCTCTAAGGAGAGGAGCCGACCCTACCAAACTAAGAGGCTAACGAACGAAAGAGACAGAAACTTTCGGTCTAATTTTAACTGCGAGACTATGTACATGTAGACTACATGGTTTCCTACCGTGTATAGGCCATTCTCTAGGCTTCATGGAATCGTGTTTAAGTTTAAATATAGAATCTGCACGTGTGGACCAGCTATTTACCTCTATTGGAATACGAGCAGAAATGAACCCTCTGGGTAGGTTCATTGCATCGTCTGAGAAGGCACTCCTAGAGTCGGGCTCCTCATCTTGGGACTGAGACTCTGTGGCAGCTTCCTCCTCCTGAGAGAGAGAGAGAGAGAGAGAGAGAAAACAACATTATAGGATAGAAAGTACAATTGGAAAAAGTGGCACCAGTTATCCACTTTCAGAACTCAACTTAAGACATGCCTATTTCAGATTGCTTACAATTAGTCACTGCTTTTTTGTCTTTCCCAGTTAGAATCATGAACAGACATTTTTGGTAGTTTTTCAGTCTCATCAGCGCCTTTGAGTAGGCAACTAGATATTGGCGCTTTATAAATACCTGGATCAGATTGGATATTGGATTGAAGACAATATGTCCAGGCCTTAACAGCTTTAATGAGCCTCTGTAAATAAAAAGCTGAGCTCATATGAAATATTTCCTGTAAATATGTTGCAATGGATATAATTACTGACCAAGTGACCATGAATGTAGAATGTACAATAGCTTAAAAATTAGCCCTGAAAGAGAATTGATGATTTTTATTCAACAAGGTAACTGTGAGAGCATCAGGAGTAATTTACATGTAGTAGTCTAGTCCTTGTAGCAGTTGTGGTAGAGTTGCAAAATCATAAACTTTCAACCAACAAGGTACTTGTTGGCAAAAATAAAAACTTAGAAAAATATAAAGATATATTGATCGATATGAATAGTATAGGCATAACTACATGTATAAAGTACAATGCTCTGCCGAAAAACAAAAAAGACACAAACCTGTGAAAAGACATCAATCCTGGCTTTCTTCTTCCACATACCACCTCCATCGTTCTCTCTGCTTGTCTGGGCTCTGCTGCTCTCTCCATCGTTCTCATCACTCCAATTAGCCGTCCTCTTGCTGCTCCTCTTTCCACCATCAACCTTCTGCTCGGCTTTTGACTCCAGCCTTTCCTCAGTCTGTCCAGCTTCTGGTTTCTTCTTAGGTTTCTTTGATTCATAATGAAATGGGTCAGCTTCCTCCACCTCCTCCTCCTCGTCACTATCTTGCTCTACGATGTGCTCAAAATCCGTCTCTCCTTCATCCATTGGTTCTTCTTTCACTCGATCCACGTCTTCCACCCGTCTACTCTCTTCCTCCATCCTTGTTTCTCCCCTCATCTTCCCATCAGGTTTCTCACTTTTCTCCAGCGGTTTCTTAAATGCGTCCAGAGTGCCTTGCCTCTGCTTAGGCTTGGACCCAGCTTCCTTATTGCCCAGAGTTTCAATTCTGGACGGTTGTTCAGATATGACCTCAAGGCTCTCTGAGACTTCCACAGAGGCTGGTTTCTGACCATGTCCATCCTCACCGCTACCCCTTCCTATCATCCGATCATCAGCATCTCCTCTTCCGTTCGGCTGGCTTAGAACCTCATTCTTGACTATCACCACCTGCTTCTCCTCTCTCGTATTCTCCTTTCTGCCTATCCCTTCATCCTCCCTCTCATCCTTCTTGACTTCAGGTCTAGTGCTGGTCTCTACCTGCTCTACCTTGTCGTCACCTCTCCCTGTTTCCATCTTGATGGGGGCTATGGAAATTTGATACCAAAGAAACCAAACAAAAAAAATAAAAAAAGTAAAGTTCTCTTTCACTCACAATACTGTAGATGGTTAAGAACTTTCTAAAATATCAATGTTGAATCTAGTACTGTTTGTTGTAATAGCTTGATATTTTTCTTTAAATTCAAAATGGTTTTATGGCAAGCATTACATTTTCTCCAAGAAACGCCTCTATTACCATAAAAAGGGGACACTTTCTCATTAACTTAATTAGCTAATGCACCATGTGAGAGGGGGAGGATTGGGAGTGCTGAAAAGGACTCTCGGTAATGTTTCTTTCTTGAGTGTGTGTAGTCCTTAAAAGGACTGTTGCTAGTCTTGAAAAAGTTTGGCAGTTGGAGGACAGTCAACGGATAGTCAACCTGTTCAAAACGTTGAGCCACTCCTACCACCCATCCTCTCCAACCGGCGCTATAGTTCTCCTTAGAATTACTATAAGCTAAGAAAGATAACCATCAGTCTTTTTCAAAAGTAGAAACAGTCCTTTGCAGGACTACACACACTTAAGAAAGAAAGATTACCGAGAGTCCTTTTCAGCACTCCCAATCCTCCCCCTCTATCACACGTTGCAACCGCAAGCCTACTGTATATCTACATCACCATGCAAGCCGATACTTACAAGCAGCATCTAAAAGAAATTAGCGATACATGTATGAGAAAACCTTTTACAGCAAGTTGAAACCCGAACTATTTTCTGATGAAACAACATGTATCTGATTTATTCAGTTACCAATATTCTTCTGATCTTCCAAGTGCAAAGATATATACCTCATCATCATCATCAAATTCTCGTTATGGCATTAGTATTTCCTCACCAAAGTATAGGAGGTATTGATCTGTAAAACCTATCCTATGTATCATCACAGCAATGCAATGCTATGTCATTGGATTACAGCTCACATGAAGTTTTTTGTAAAATAATTATTTTATTGCTTCAAATCAGAATACATAAAAAACATAGTTTGTGAGGGACATTTACATCAATATATCAAAAACATAGTAATGAGTGGTACATTATGAAATAAAGCGTACAGAATTCAGCGAATATGAAGTTGATGAATATTGTTCTATCATTCCTCTCAGGGTCTCTCAAGAGGCGTGATAGCTCAGTTGGTAGAGCAGTGGTCTTGTAATCCCGCGGGTTCGAAACCAAGTCTATGCGCTAGTGCCCTTTGGTAAGGCATTAATCTTCATTACAAGGTCCCTCGAAAAGGACCTAAAGCCGTTGGTCCTCTAGTTGCTTACTAACAAGCTTTTATGCTTTCTTAGCAGTCAGGTTAAATAACAACCACCACTAACCTTTCTCTTGTAGTGAGAACTCGGGAGAGCCGTCCAGAGGCCTAGAAGATGCTGTCTGATTGGCTGTCTTCGAGGGAGTTGCTATGATGGTCTCCGAGACCTTGGAAACCTTTGGAGTCGATGTGAGATTTTGCCTGTAAAGTGCATTAAAAATATGGCAATGGAACAGAAGACATTACAAGGATATCAAAATGATAAAATATTAGCATTTTCTGTCATTTGGTTTCCTTACATTCATTCAGTTCTGAATCAGCTGTCAATGTATACATAGTAAATCAATTCATATTAAAATATAGTGAAGAAAGACTCTTTATTTCAAACAGTACTGTAGCTACAAGATAGACACAAGCCTTCCAAGTATTACAATTACACAGAAAAGTACAAACAATTAACAAAGGGGGTACCTGGTCATGTAGAACACAAAACATTCTTATAATGAAAACAAAGGGCTTAAATATTGGTAACAAACCAATAAATAGACACCCCTTCTAGTTTCAAGTCTTGTGAGACAGAAAATCACTTGAAATTTTGATTCTCACATGTATCTAGTATAGGCTACACTAATGCATTTAATCTTAATTGTATCTTCATCACGTGTGATCATCAAAGCTTTTGCATGAGAGAAAATTATGCTTACTTTGGTAGATTAGATATGGACGCAGTCTCCTTTTTGGCTGTGGCTGTGGCCTTCCTGTCTAGCTTCCCACTGACACCATGTATCTTTTGTGAAAGCGACTCGGTGTCCGAGGCTAGCACATTCTGCGTTGCCAAAGACTGTGATGGGACTGCACTGAGAAGATCTAGACCGGCTGTACAGAAATACAAATTTTACCAGCAATTTAGTGAAACACATGGGCACATACGGGCCTTGTTGCATAAAACTTAGCATTAATGGTAACTTTGCCATTAATAGTTACTTCCATCGAAACCTTGATTTGATTGGCTGTTGAGGGATGATCCCATGGTAGTCCACCACCACCACCACCACCACCACCACCACCACCACCACCACCACCACCACCACCACCACCACCACCACCACCACCACCACCACCACCACCACCACCACCACCACCACCACCACCACCACCACCACCACCACCACCACCACCACCACCACCACCACCACCACCACCACCACCACCACCACCACCACCACCACCACCACCACCACCACCACCACCACCACCACCACCCCCCCCCCCCCCCCACCCCCACCCCCCCACCATCATCATCATCAGCATTCACCTGGGTGAGGCCAGAATACCAGATACGATCATATCACTTGCATAATATTATCTAACGCAAAATCTTTTGTTTCCAAACGTTCAGGCTGCGTACATCTAAGCAAGTGATCATTAAAAACTATATGGCAATGACATGAAGCCCTCAAGCATAATAATATGTGTGTACGTGTGTGTGTTTGTAATTTTTTTTCTTTTCCAGATGTGTTTTAATCAGACCTTTAACATCACAATTCGAAAGACACGACCCTATCGGGGTCTGCTAAGTCAGTTTTGTAGGCGAAGACAGAGAGCTGACCATACCACGGACATTACCGCTAGACCAACTCACATCTTCCTTCTTGTCACCTTTAAGTCTTACCTTGAGCAACTTTGGGATTACAATGCAGAGATGTCGAGACATAGATGACAGCCAGTCCAAGCTCAGACTCTGGTATAGGACGTACATTGTGCCTGTATAGAAACATGGTGATCACAATATTCATGTATCATTTATAACTAATTATAAATTCAGCTTTCCAAAATAAATTTCTACACAAATAATGCATCGAGTAACTCGGCAGAAAGCCCAAGATAACTTTCTATTGTGCCTGTAAAATGCATGATGAAACACTGCTCAAATCTCTACTAATAACTTACATAACAAAATCTCTATAAAAGATAGCATTCAATGTCTTTTAAAATGAAAATTGCTATCAAATTTTAGCATTCAGCAACTCAACAAAACAATCAGGGTCTACTTAAAGACAAACACAAAACATGACCAAGGAAAATGTACAAAGGAATATCAGAACATTAAAATATTATCATCAATATTTCATTACATGATGATGATGAAGTAATCATTGATTTCTATTTTCATAGTGGTCATAAGAATGCTCCCAAGGGAGTGGATAATGTGCATACATTGTGTGCAGGTAAGCCTGAATCCGATGACCCGGATAGTATTTATATCTGTAAAGCCCTTTGAGAGGGCCTTCGGTCCTGATAAGCGCTATATGAGAACTAGCTTTTATTATTATTATTATTCCAAACCCACTTCTTAAGCAGCCTGAGCACCTGCGACACAACAGTCTGTCCCATCTGGCTCATCTGCTGAGTGGTGTCTTGATGCTCTGTGTACAGCACACAGGACGTAGTAGAGATTAACCGGTCAGAGAGGGACGGGATGTCGCTATCCTCGTCCAAGAGCTCTGAACAACCTCCAGCCACAGCGATCGGAACGTGAAGACGCTTGTGCTGTAGAGGTGAGCAAGAAAAGAACATCAAGGGGTTGTTTCACAAAGTTGAACTTATTATGGAGAGCCATTTGTAGCCTTTAAAAAGATTATATTCAAGTATTTTAGACTTTTCATAAATTCCACATCAAGAACAATGAAATCTCCTTGATAATAGAAAATATGAATGATTTGAATCAACATTTTATGCCTTTAAAATACCTTTTACAAAATATTTTAAAAGATGCTAACGGCTTTCCTTAATTGTTAAGTCCAACTTAGAGATAAGTTCAACTTACATGTAGTATCTTTGTGAAAAAAACCCAGATTTTGCATGGCAATAGAAATGAAGACAATTATGACTGCCATCTTGATGCTCTGTGCAATAGACAAAGTATTTACTACATATTGACTGATCAGACATTGTTCCTACTGTATAGGAGAACAATGGACAATATCAAAAGTTGGAAATAGAGATGCATGTGAAAGCCATCTTGATCATCAATGATGGAAAATACAATGATCAACGTGAAGAGTGAAAAATGTAGATTAATGTCATACCAAAGAACTTTAGTGCAGGGCTGGGATTTCAACCTCCATCCTAATGATTTGTAGTTTAATAAGTGAATGAACCACTATACCATGACAACCAAACTGAACAAAATAAAATCCTTTGAACATCGCATCAGCCTCTGACAAATGTACTTTCCTACAGACTTCTCAAAGTCCTCGTCAATTTTGCAAGATTTAAAAATCATATCATATGAGAGAATACCAACCTGTTTCTCAGTGAGGAAAAAGAAAGTCCTGTCCTTAAAAATCTCCTTTCTCCTGTCATCTGGACTGAAGGACACCTCATTTTTGTTGATAGCTGCCTCGGCCAAAGTTGGAAGGTAACTACAGAAAATATATGAATTTTTGTTTTCCTTTAAAAATTTTTTTTTTTAAAACTACAATACTAACATCCACACTGTGGAGAATGTGATATATTATAGGTTAAGTGCTTATAAAGTTGAATTTATAGTCCACCACTGCTTGTCAAATTTACGTTACTTTATACCTATTTGTAAATGCCATCACAACTGCCTTTTTAAATTAAATCCATTCAATCAAATACCTGTAGAATTGATGATCTCAACATATAATGCTTCAATGACATAGAAAGACAATTCACAACATATTCAATCATTACATCCATTTAAAAAATGATAAAATTATGTGGGAGTAAAAAGTAAGCTGCATGCAATAATAGCCCTTAGTATACTCTATAATCAATGTTTTACAATACAGAGATTTCAATTTACAGCCTCTTGTTAAAACGGAATTCATGTGTACTTACTTGTCTGGAGTAGGCAGAGAGGCTTTCACCTTTACAGCCTCCAACGTTTTCTTAAAGAAGTCTGGAGTAACAATGGGTCTGCATGCAACAAGTGCGCTAATCACCTGCAAGGAAGAGAAGGTAGACAAACAGCATTAGAGAGAAACATTAATATAGAGAAAGAGAAGGACAGAGAAAGAGGAGAGAAAGAAGGTAACATTAAGCTGCGACATGACTAGATGGGTACAATGTACACACCATTCAGCAGAGACCACATGAACTGTGAGCTTCTTCCTAACTCACCTTGATAGTAACATTAAGCTGTGATATGACTAGATGGGTACACTGTGGACACCACTCAGAGACCACATGAACTGTGGGTTTCAACCCAACCCACCTTGATAGTAAGCAAATAACTACCGTTGGTGAAGGTGATGAGACAAACTATCACTTTCGAGGCGATCTGGATGTAGCTATCTTTCCGAAGCGAAGCTGAGGAAAAATAGCGTATACATTCTGATCGACGAGGAAGTGATAGTTTGCCATCGCCTGAAACCAAAAGGTAATTATTTGCTTTATATTCCACATCTAAAACAATTTAACTACAAAAAGAAAAGGACGTTTATGCATCTACATGCAAGACACCAGGCCCAAATTCAGACAAAAAATGTTAGAAGTTTAACCCAACCCCTTGAGGGTACGGTGCGCGCATGACTGTGTTTGCTTTAATTGCGCTCATTGGTAATGCGCGCTTAATTACGCCTGTTTTAAGTGCGCTTTAGGATAATCTTCAGTGAAAGTGCGTTGCCCTGTGTAGATAGTAGTACTATCTACACAGTGTAACGAACTTTTTGCTTCTCCCATCAATAATGGGCTAACTATCTTTCATCACATGATTTACTTTTGACTAATCGTAGAGCAAGATTCTTAGTATGTGGAATATAATAACATTTAGCTGTGACATGACTAAATGAGTACACTGTGGACACAACTCAGAGACCACATGAACTCTGAGCTTCTACCCAACTCACCTTGAGTAACATTTAGCTGTGACATGACTAGATGGGTACACTGTGGACACCATTCAGAGACCACACGAACTGTGAGCTTCTATCTATCTCACCTTGATAGTAACATTAAGCTGTGACATGACTAGATGGGTACACTGTGGACACCACTCAGAGACCACATGAACTGTGAGCTTCTTCCTGACTCACATTGATAGTAACATTAAGCTGTGACATGACTAGATGGGTACACTGTGGACACCACTCAGAGACCACATGAACTATGAGCTTCTATCTATCTCACCTTGATAGTAACATTAAGCTGTGACATGACTAGATGGGTACACTGTGGACACCACTCAGAGACCACATGAACTATGAGCTTCTATCTATCTCACCTTGATAGTAACATTTAGCTGTGACATGACTAGATGGGTACACTGTGGACACCAATCAGAGACCACATGGCCACCGATCTTGTGGACCGTCTGCTTTAGGGCTTTCTTCTCATCTGCAGGCAGGGCTGAGGCAGCTACCACAAGAGGGTTGAAACATACCCTAGACATGCAAAAAAGAGAATAACATAGAATCAAATGCAATATTTGGAGAGCATTCAGTAGAGGACTGAGAAAAATCACCCTTCATCAATGAATTTTCACATAGAAAAAATGCATTTCGGTTCTCATGTAACATATTTTCTGTAAAATTATTAATTGTACATAAGGTTTGGTATAAATTGTAGATATGTTCAACAATCCAAATTCATACCTCCATTTATTTGAATTAAATGATCCAAATAAAATGACGTCTCCATTGTGAAGGCTAGTCTCACTTCCAGTCTCTAGTTTGGCTCCATTGCAGGATGTACCATACTTTGAAGACTCTTTTAAAATCAGGATCGAAGGTACATTTGGGCGATTCTGATAGTAAGAAAAACAGAACAGTACAGGATTGTGTGTTTTATTTTGATGGCTACTTTAGCAATGCAATCTACATTCAATTTTGTTAATATAAATATACTAAATGTGATAATTGAAATAGAATTCATCCAGGTATCTAGAACCTACTACAGATATCTCTTGATACAGGGCCAAATCCAAGCTATTTTTTCGCGTTATATTAACATCATCTATGATTTTACATTTAAATGATTTAACTTATTTAATTACTATTTACATTTAACTTTCAATCACATCAGCCTTAAAAGAAAAGGAAAAACAACTTAAAAATAATATATCTGTTTATAAAGTGAAGTAAGAAAAGTACATCATATCGTTTCAGAGGATTGTTACCTGGCAAGCCCTCCTTTAGCTTGGATAAGACCAAATATGAAAATACAACTACACTTTTAGTGTAAATTTATGTTTATAAAACCCTTGAAGTATGAAACAACAAATGACAATTTTTTTATTTCTCTTAATGTTCTGATATTGTTTTTGAAAGAGAGTATCAAAGTCGTAAATTGCAAGACCTTTATGAGGATTAAAACAAACTAGTGCTGTAGTCAAACGTTTAACCGTCCGGTATCCGACCGCCCATGGCGGATTCCGTTTTCAATTGGACGGTTTTGTTTTCCCGTTTTTTTTTTTTTTTTTTTTTTTTTTTTTTAAGTTTCGATTTATGCCCCTCCACCTGGCACTATGCCTGGCAATGTCTCCCAGCTCAGTAATATGTGTGTTGACTCACCACCAAACTAGAACAACACTCAAATTTGTCTGTCATCTTGGTTTGAAAGTAATCTTTGTAATAGATCTCAATATGTAGTTTATAATAATAATTCATCCAACTTTTACACACGACGTACCACAAGGTTCTATCCTAGGTCCTGTACTGTTTTTAATTTACATTAATGATCCTACACATTCTTCTAAAAACGACATTTTTACTATTATTTGTGACAAGTTCACAAGCACAAATCGGCGCCTTCCAATGCACCTCGCAGTTAAATGAAAGTCCTTCCCGCTTTTTCACACGGACCTGACTTGCTGCCGACAGAGTCGGTCAAAAAAAAAAAAAAAAAAAACAGAATTGGAGATGTCCGTGATGTTACAGAACTAAAACAAACCAAATCATAAGGATCCTTACTTACTGCATAATAGATTTTAAAAGCAATTTAGACAATCTGTTTTTGCTAAACACAGTTTATTTAGAGCTCCTTGTTTAATATACTTACAAGATTACTTTCTGGGTGTTTGACTTTAAAGGAGGCATGCTTGCGGCTGATTGACGTATCGCCTGCTATCAATATGGGGCAATCTACAAAATAAAGGAAAAAAAACTCCTTTAAAAAAAAGTGTCTGCTGCAATTTTATTCTTTGCTGCATACCTGATCAAGAGCATCACATACATTCATAGAATTAAAACATAACAGGAGATTAGGTACTGTTTAACATTGAAGTTAATATGTGACAGTGTGTAAATTGAAAATAGAAAGCACAGAACTGAATAAAAGATGGCAATAGCAAGCTCTAGAGACATCAAGATGAAATCAGGTCAATTACTTCTAGTAATAATAATAATGATAATTTCATAGTACATATATTCACCATGCAAGGTGCTCTAGGGGCTCTTATATTAACCGATTCTGCTAGGCTACCGTTTCTGGTACTCAAAGCTTTCATGGAATTCCTTTCTACCGGTACCCATTTAGAATGTGGGTGGAGAGTGGCAAATGTAGATTAATATCTTGCCAAAGGGCACGAGGGCCGGGGGACTCAAACAGCAAACCACAGTCCCAATGACATATCAACTAGAACACAACACCTCTACATGGATTGGAGCTTTCAACTTGAAATGTACTTCATTAAAAAGTATTTTGGATATCTTGATATCTTAATCAGAGGTTTCTAAGCTACCTAAATCATGTGACGGAATCTGATGTCTCTACCTACCTTTACGACCAACTGTGAACTCCACTCCAACCAAGAAGGGGTAGCTGCTCTCTGAAGGAAGAAAAAAAATACAGATGTTACAGAAAGTGTGGAAAACTATACAACTGTCATATAGATACATAATTTACCTGACAATGAGAATAACTACATGAAGATCATGAAGATCAGGAGGATCAGCAGACTTGTTGTTTTACTACACCTCTATAACAGTTGCAGATTTAGGGGGCACAACCAGTCCGTGCCCCTTCTCTTTTGAAACCCAAGCGATAAGCCTTGAATACACAAGTCCGAATTTGTGCCCCTCCCCCTTTTGAGGTGATGACCTTTTTTTCTTATCACTTATCAACAAATTTTAGGAATGCTGAGCACCCCCCCCCCCCCCCCCACCCCACCATCGGTATGTACTTGTATTGTGCAGCGGTTTGCCTTGAAACCTGTGAAAAAGTGTATACTATAACATCAATGTTTTTCAGAAAAATACTCCAAAAATAACAAAGAAAATTGACACGAAACAGGTAATAAACATAACGACTTTTAACTCATGATCTTTATTTGGACATTAATGATTTACTTCATTTTTGGTATGTTTTAGTAGGGTATCTCCACGCCGGAGTTACGGGTCAAATTTTGGAAAGGTTTCTGCGCCGAAAGTTTAGTAGATCTACGTAATAGCTGCAGAAGGTATTAGTGCTTGAGCGTTCTGCAGTAGATCTATGTCCCAACTTAAATGTTGTGTGTACTCTTCCTCCTCCCTCTTCATCATCATCATTATCTCATTCTCCCTCTCCCCCTCCCCCCCCCCTCTCTCTCTCTTCTCCTCCTCCTTCTTCTTCTTCTTCTTCTTCTTCTTCTTCTTCTTCTTTTTCTTCCAAATCCAATTTGTTTTCCTTTCTTATAATCATGACACACATTTCGATACGTGGGACCGAAGACATAAAATAATGTTTAAGTTTATAAAATCATAGATAAATTCAGGCTTAAAAGCAACAAATAATTGATAGATGTGACAATAATTACGGACTGGTTGACTTTTTGTGTTAATGTTATACTTTACCTGTTCCTTCATGTATGCTTTCAATGGACCACATTGCAAACGGTGTAGGGCGTGTTGTTGAGTGGAAAGTCAAAATTCCCCGCCTGTCGCATGTTGTTGTTGTTGTATGAGTGTATGTGTACGTAGCTCGTCGCAGTGAGGACGGAGGGGGACATCGGGTTGGGGGGGGGGGGGGGTCAAGGGGATGCGGATCTTCTTTTCCAGATAACTTTTGGAACTTGAGACCCCTAGTCCAGCTCCACACTGTTTTATATCAATTAAACCTATACTTCCTAAAACTGAAGAGTGCATGTTCCCCTTTTTTGTAATCAGTTTCTTTCCAAATGGAGCTGGACTCGACTCAAACATATAAGCCATATTTTCTCTAGATATATATAGTAAGGCCCATATAGCATCATTATCATCACTAGTATCATCTGCATCATTGTCATCCCTAGTATCATAATCTCATCTGCATCGTCATTATCACTATAATTATATAGTATCATATATTTCATCTTCAAGATCATTATCATCACTATATCATATTTCTCAGCTCTATATTGCAGGGATTTATTTTGAACATCTTAAACTCCCCTTCATATCTATGATTCATCCCTTTCATACTAATAGGTCATTCCTCATTCACATTCACCCTTTTCATCCACCATCCTTTCATCTTTCTCCCTGATTGGTTTCAATGTTCCCGAGCTGCAGTCAAGCTTATCATTACCATCACTTATACATTTTATCTTTTTATCATCACTATATTATCATGTATCTCATCTTCATCATTATCATCACTAGAATCATATCTCATCTCATCAATATTATCATCACTAATATTATACATCTCGTCTTCATTATTATCCTCATTAGTAAGCAAATAACTACCGTTGGTGAAGGTGATGGGACAAACTATCACTTCCGAGGCGATCTGGATGTAGCTATCTTTCCGAAGCGAAGCTGAGGAAAGATAGCGTATACATTCTGATCGACGAGGAAGTGATAGTTTGCCATCGCCTGAAACCAAAAGGTGATTATTTGCTTTATATTCCACATCTAAAACAATTTAACTACAAAAAGAAAAGGACGTGTATGCATCTACATGAAAGACACCAGGCCCAAATTCACACAAAAAAAGTTAAAAGTTTAACCCAACCCCTTGAGGGTAGGGTGCGCGCATGTGTTTGCTTTAATTATTGCGCTCATTGGTAATGCGCGCTTAATTACGCCTGTTTTAGTGCGCTTTTGGATAATCTTCAGTGACAGTGCGTTGCCCTTTGTAGATAGTACCTCTATCTTCAGTAAAAGTGCGTTGCCCTTTGTAGATAGTAGTACTATCTACAAAGGGCAACGAACTTTTCGCTTCTCCCATCAATAATGGGCGAACTATCTTTGATCACGTGATTTACTTATGACCAATCGTAGAGCAAGATTCTTAGTATGTGGAATATAATATCATATATCTCTTTAGTTCATGAATTAGTAGTTATGTGTATAATTTTGTTGTTTTACTATAGTAATTAAGTGCATTTTTATTTCCTCTTAAAATGAAATGCGCTATAGATGCCTAGGTTATAATTAATATTTATCTCACCTTCATCATCACTAGAATCATAATCACCTTCATCATCATCACAAGAATTATATATATCTCATCTTCATCATCGCTAGTCTAAAGTCATAATCACCTTCATCATCATCACAAGAATCATATATATCTCACCTTCATCATCATCACTAGAATCATATATATCTCACTTTCATCATCATCACTAGAATCATATATATCTCACCATCATCATCATCACAAGAATCATATACATCTCACTTTCATCATTATCATTATCACTAGTATCATATATCCCATTTCCATCATTCTCGTCATCACTAGTATCAGATATCTCACCATCACCGTCATCACTAGAATCCCAATCACCTCCATCATTATCATCACTAGTATCATAATATTATCATACATCCCATCTTCATCATCATCATCACTAGACTCATATATATATCTCACCTTCATCATCATCATCACAAGAATCATAATCACCTTCATTATTTTCATCACTAGTATCATACACCTCATCTTCATAATTATTATCAATACTATCATATGTCTCACCTTCATCATTTCCATCACTATAATCGCATATCTCATTCTCATCAATATCACTACTTATATCACATATCACACCTTTATTTCTATCATCACTTCTATCATATATGTTTCGGTGAAAATGTCACACTAGTAAGAAAAGCAAGAAAGACATTTTCTCATGTTTAATTAACTTTAATAAGTTTTCTTATGTTCCTCTAAAGACTACATGAGTTTCTTCAAGGACACCATAAAATATCCGGGACATGTACAGAAAATTAGGTCATGGCAAAGGTCAGAGCCACATCAAGTCAGAGAAGGGACATCTTTGTCCACCATCTTGATGCATATTTTTTGTCTCAAATGTCTCAGTGGGGGAATCATTTGTGTTCAACCATATCAAGTATATCCTGCTAAAGATATTGAATAAAACTTCAATTTATCAAGGACTATCCGATATACAACGGGACATACTCGAGTAAGAAATCCTTCTTTCCCTGATCCAATATATATTTCATCTTCTTCTTAATCATCCCTAGTATCCTTTATCTCATCTGCATCATTATTACCGGTATCATTTGTTTGATTTTCATCACAAGTAATGCATTTATGAATCATGACTCGTTGCAAGGTTCTGATATTTGAGGTAATCATTAAATCACTTTAGCAAGGTACAGAAAGGCTTGTCATTCTTGGTACTCAAAACGATTTAATCATTTTCACAGATGGCAAGTCAGAAACATGCATCTTTCTAAATCAAAACAAATATGAGAACTTTTTTTTTTAATTCAGGCATAAGACTTGTATTCCATTTTAAACAATAACAGCTCTCAAAGGTTCTTCACTGCACCCACCTGTAGCCATTATCTAGACCGAATCCCTGAGAGATTAGCAGAAGGGCATGACAGGATAAACAACAAAGATTTAAAGATTTGTTGGAAGGAAAAAGTACAAGGTACCAGACCAAAAGGGAAACCAAAATCTAACTGGGAGGGGAACAACAAGACATGGAGTAGAATGACACTGCAAGAGTGTGTGTACTGGGATGGCAGAAAACAGAGATGTATGGAATAATGTTGCAATCGACTTCCGAGCTGGGAGAAGATACCTCGATAGATAGATAAATAAAGGACTAAAGGAAGAAAGAGTTTGATGCCAGCACTGGCCAATAATCATCTCCTGTCACGAGTTTATCCTCTACTTGTTGATGCCTTGGTGCATGGTTTAGTTAGCATCTCAGCATTGATCTCCCCATGGCTGGCAGGAGAACTCACCAAGAGACAGGACTGCATGGAGAAAGTAGGAGCATGCCTGTATAATTCTCTAGGCTTTGATCCTTCGTAAATCGTTGCCTACGGGAACCGGGTGATCCCTGTATTAAGCCTATGGGACTTTGACAATCCAGTAGTCAACAGGTTAAGTTAACTCAAGGACATGCAGGACGGCAAAAAGTGGTAGACCCAGCACTAGAACCAAGAATCATCATCTGATTTCCTGGATAGATCGTCTGATCGTTGCTCTAAGTTCCTCATTGCACCTAGCCATGACCTCTCCTCTAATCCTCTTCAGGTTTGCAAGACATATTGAGACACGGCTGGGAGAAGAGGAGGCTAATCATCATCTCCTGTCCTGGGTAGATCGTCTGATCGTTGCTGTAAGTTCTCCATCGCAAGTAGCCACGACCTCTACTCTAATCCTCTTCAGGTTTGGGAGACATATTGAGACACGGCTGGGAGATGAGGAGGCTAATCATCATCTCCTGTCCTGGGTAGATCGTTTTATCGTCGCTCTTAGTTCCTCATTGCAAGTAGCCATGACCTCTGACCTTATCCTCTTCAGGTTTCCAGGAGGACATACTGAGATGCAGGACTGAAGAAATCGGGAGCATGCTAACATAAAGTCAGTGGACAGAACATCCCCCTGTATATGAGCCAACAAAAGACATTAAAAAGGGTATTTTAACAGTATTCTACTAATGTAAAGATATTGAGAACACTGGAGAATAATGCTCAAATGGAAAAGTGCCTTTATTGTATACTGTTTATACATTCATAATTGATATACATACCGATCAAGGAAAGGAAAATATCTTCAATGACTTAAAGGTATAGACCAGTTCTTGTCATGCGATTGCATTGTGAAAGAAACGTTGTGGGATCGAACAGAAAAGGTTGATCATCTAGCATATTAATATTGGTGTGTACTGCAGGGTTCTGGAATCATAAAAACTTAAAGTGTAACAATCACTAAAAAGATAAATTTTGGAAAGCAGGAATACAAGTTCATAAAATCAACCTTAAAAAAACTTTACCTGGTTTATAAGGAGTATGAACAAAGTAAATGAAAACAATCAACCCTGCATGGAACCTAACTTGGACTTGGGTTTCTTTGTCATGCGATCACATGCAGGTGCAACAAGAGTGCATTTAAACTTCCAATATCCCTTTATAGAAGTAATATTTGAAGCTCATATTTTAGAAATAGTATGGCAACATGGAATCCTTAGCATACAGAGCATACTACTATAAAGTGATTGGTACTCTTGATTAAATTTCTTTCCCGCTTCGCACCTTGTCTGGTTTAACACTTCTTCTAAGTCCTCTGGCTGGCTGCAAGGGTTCCCCTCCAGAGCGACAGTACAAATTCCCCAGTGCATTGTGGGTCTCCAGCAAGACTTCCATCAGCTGAGGATGCTGGGATAGCAGGGGCTGCATTTGACTTCGGATTGGTAGAAAACTCCTGTGAATCAAGGTAAAACATTGAAAAGGCAACAACAATTAATTAAAATGAAAGCCAGTTATACGAATTGATCCTAGTTTCCCAATTTTGGGAGGGGATTATTTATAGAGTACATCGTCTTAATGGTTCTGACTGCAACATATCTATAAACTTATTTGAACGAGAATATTACCTGAAAATTCACATGACATATACACTTGTCCAAAAGCAAACCAAACATAACATTTTGTGAATGAAATCTTGTGGAAAAATTATATTCCTTTAACTTATTTGCTAAAACCTCTCTTCTGATCGAATCATGATGATGGCCTTGGTCAACTTTGATAAAGTCATGATAAAAATCTTAAGAAATTAAAATCAATAAAATGCACAAGATGTTTAAGACAGTGGAATATTTATTGTTAAACACAGAGTTTTTTTTAATATAGTATTAAATGTAGCAAATATGTAGCAAGAAGTAAAACCTGTAACTGGAAAGCTCACCGAATTAAAAGACACATACAAAACAGATTCATGCCTAATTAACCTTTTAATCAATGTTTTTCTTACCTCATAATGACCAGTGGATAGAGTTGGACAACAGACCTTGAGACTACCGAATTTTGCAGCACTGTTTGGGCTGCGTTAACAAAGTAAAACAAAAGAGTATTGTGATTGCAAATACATGTAGATGATGATCAAAATATCTCACTTGCATCAGACGATGAGTTTTGTGACAGCAATGATGTTGTCTAGTCCATCCCCATGGCTATTCGTATTTTCATGACAGAAAGTTATGTGTAAAAAACCTGTGAAAAGAGTTTTTTATTGACCTTGATACTTGGGCCAGCTGGCCTCAACTGCACCACTGCTTGACAGTGACATAGATTTACAAATGTGTCTTTCTCTTTCATAGAACTAAGTTTGTTCAACTTTTTTTGAATTTCGAATTGTATATTATATGAATATTTCTTTTTCCGCTGTTCTCTAAACACATATGTGTTAATAACAGACTCATCAAGTAAAATAATCCTAGTAAATAAATAATTCAAACAAACATATAATTTATATAATTTAATGGAACTTTGAAGTAAACATAAGAATAAAAGTTGGGAAAGTGAAAGCTAAATCTGGAGTAATCTTACTTACTCTGTAAGAGTTGTATCAGAAAGGTTATATGTTGGGTGATTGTTTGAGATGCAATATGCTGCTGCTGCTGACAGGTCTTCCCACTGAGGACATTCCAAGCCTCTGCAGCAATGACACACTCCAACAGGCTTACACAGACCTGAAATACAGAAATACAGTATCTACATTATCTTATTTAAAATATTACCATACTTTACGGAACAACTACCTTTATGGATTTCTCTTCAGAAAATGATTCATGTCAACTTTCCAAAAAGATGGGTAGGTATAATTTATGTTCACATTTCTTTTGTGATCTATTAACACACTACAAGTAGCTGTGGGAACTGGAGGTTTCCTGGCTACACTAAAGGATGAAAAAATTCAGTACCGATGAGTTGAATATGATATGTGAAACAAAGACTGTCACCTATAGCCAACAAATTAATTCAAGTCCATGAACCAGTACTGAAGGAGACCCCATCAACCGACACATTGTATGAATCATTTATATTTTCATTATTCAATCAAATTTATACAAGGATATATTTAAGATACAGATTTTCTCACTTCACAGAAAAATCCAAATCAACCATTTTCGCACCCTCAAATCACACCTAGCAACCATCTGTAGCACTGCAGTCAAGACCCTACTCCTCTCCTCCAGAGCGCATCCTCTCCTCACTGCTTCGTGGAGGGCTATCGAACACAGCCATGGAGGGGTTCCCATGGATAACATGCATTGTGCGAAAGCTGCAACTCGAGAAGATGATGATGATGATGATGATGATGATGATGATGCTAATTTCACTGATGGCAACACTGATGTTGTCTTTGATGATGCAGAGATCGCTGCTGATGTTGATGAGGGGGAACCTTTGGCATGGTTGGCGAGATTTTCTGCAGCAGTGTACAGGTCCTGAATGCTTTGGAAGATGCCTGGATTTGGCCCCTGTCGGTAGGCTTGCACGATAAATGGTTTGATTCTTCTCCAATGAACCTAAATTAGGAAATATGGATACAATTTTATCCTAACAGGTTACATATACAACTGAGGCCCTTAGATTGTGGCTAATATTCTACAAACAGACAATTGTGCTACATATGAGCCTCAGGCAGGCTACCCATACCACAACTTATTCTTACTTTTGCAGACAAATTGCTTGATTGAGTCAAAATACTAGTTACAGAACCAAGATACCAATACCCATCTAAAAATTATGAAACCTGTAACTGATCTACCCAAGTAGTCTTTATCAATGATGAAGCATATGGCAAGATGATTGTCCTACTGTATTTTCTATTAGCAAAGTCAAATATAAAACTAACACATGACAGTGATTGGTAACTGATCTCCATTGCATAAGAAAATACAGGTGCACAGTAGAAAGAGTGATACAACAGTACAACAACAATTTCAAACTGATATGACTTACTACTATGGAGGCTAAGAGGAGAGGTGTGGATAAGAGGAAAGGCTGCAGGAAAGCATCACAGCTCTTCTGGCAACACATCACCAGTCCCTGAAATCAACAGAAGACTTAAATATAAATGACATATATGCGGAATTGTAACACAGGTGAAGAATATTAAAGAAATATCTAATCATATGTGCATCCATGTAACTGAATGTATAGAATTAAAATGAAGATACTTGATCATTAAAAATGAGTATCATAAGAGGTCACTTCCTTTTTCTCCAAATCTATTTTTTGTATCAAATGTTAAATCTTTCACAATTTTCTATCATCTATAATTAAAAACAAAAATCCTCACCTTGACCAGATGAGCAGTTACTAAGTATGACAAGCTGCCCCACATCTCCATACAGTGTTCTCTCTGTAAAAACAAATACAATCAAAGGCAATCAATTAACTTACAGAAGACATTTTCACTTTCATAGACATTTAACAGGCATTTAAAATGGGATGTTACCCTCAGAAATCTGGACCACACTAATCAATGAGCTTACACTCTTGGTCTTAAATCACAAGAATTCTGAGGTGGTAATCACATACACAGTAGTGTCCAAACCTGGCACTACAGGAGATTTTAGCTGCTTCAATCAGCTTTGAATGGAAACCCGACAGGTAGAGATTTGTCTTCTTAATCTATTAAGATCATGAAATATCATAGGGAAGGCTGGCTAAATCTAGAATAAATATTGTAGGATGGAAATTAATGCTACATATGAAGTCTTAATTATTTCCATGCAGATCTGGAAATAATACAAGTTGATAATAAAAAATAATAATAATGTAATACACTTATAAAGCACCTTTTCATTACATACCAACCTCAGTACGGGATCAGTACGAGAGGGAAAGAGATTCATAATATACTCTTACCAGTTGTATGCCAATGAATTGAGACAGTGCTTCAAGGTTCTTCTGCCTTGGACTGGCATTGGTGTGGGAGGAAAACAGAAGGTGAGGTGGCAGGCAGCATGCAATTCTTGGTGAAGGAAGAAACAAGAATTCCAAAGCATGGAAACTATAGATAAAATATTCTGGAACACTTTATGGTTTACATTTAGAAACTGATTTGAGAATCACAAATCAACAGAAAAGATAAAAAGAGATGTCCTCCATAAGTCATCTTGAGTAATGGCAAAGAAAAACATGAAAGCAAAATAGACACTTTTAAGAAAACAATTAATGCCTAACCTACTTTTAATAGAGTTCAATATGATTTTAGTTATTTTACTCAAAAATTGTGGGAAAGTGAATAAAACATGCACTTCTTTCTTATGAAATAACAAGATATTAAAATTTCATATTTACCTCATGAATGCCTGAACTTCAAGTGCCTCCGACGGGAAGCAGACATTGGAAGATGCTTTATCATTATCAGGTTTCCGTGCCTTGGCCTGTCGTTCATGAAGAACTGAAAGCAGCCATGGATCATGTGACTTCTCTACATCACCTGACTTTTGCCTGTCCACCTGATTGACCTCAACCAATGAAATGAGCTCCTGGTAGGTGCAAGCAAACCAAATTGATATGCATATCAGTCTTGTTGCAATAATGAGGTTGTTTCATTACCATACTTTTCCTCAGATCATGAATTATAGTGGACAATGTCGCAGGCAAAGTAATATAATAAGACCTGTCCAATCTATTGTGTATTTAAGCATTACTGTTACAAAAATGAACAGGCACAATGACCCTTTTTCTAAGCCTGGGATTTTCTGGACTACGTACTCCTCTAACCAAAGAACTGAGAATTATCTTTCATAAATTTTGACAGAAAAGTCCATGCAATGCACACTACTATTTCAAAATACAAGTCACACATCTACAACGTCTACCTGCAAAGATTGCAGCAGTTCTCTCCAGCACGTATGTCCCCCACAATGTCGATGATGACGATGACCACCCATCACTTCGTCATCATCCACCCCGTCATCATCATCATCGGTCACTCTACGATGGTCCCATCCCGTCTCGTGGTCCATCAGGCCATTGATGAGGATCTGAATAATTTGGTAGTGACACCCCTCGCATCCCCCCTGAGCCTTGGATAGCGGTAAGAAGTGACAAAGTATAGCCCACTGGTGATAGTCGTGTCTGCATGTCAAGAAAAAGAAAGGTCATCTCTTCAATGATTGGTGTTTGTAACTTCTTAATAATCTACTTTAAATAATATCATAATAAAAATATTGGATTGATATCTGAATACTTTAAATTATTTCAGTATCTTCTGTGGTTTAAAATGGCAATATCAAATAAAACTTCTGGTGAATATATTCACGCAATCACTGAATTGGTAAGTTTCTATTTCATCAAAGAATTTCTCACGATATGTTCAAATCAAATGGGCAAGATAAAATCAATGCAATTCATAAATTTCACTTTGATTTTAAATTTTTGGCACATGTGCTATTCTCTTTCTGAAAGAAATTATAGAAGAAAGAAACAATCATAGAATAAATAATATATTGCGAAGATTTCAAATTCTTTGGAAAACAAAAAATACCTCTCTAAATCTGTCAGGATATCTTCATGTGGGCTAACATCGAGTTCATATGAAATCCACTGTGCAAATGAAAGCTGTATTGGAAAAGAAATTTTAATAACTTCAAAAATATATCTTTAATTATTCTGCAGGCACAGACTCTAATTTACTCCTTATACACAATTCCAGAGAGTATTGAACTGAGCCTAACCCTGACATTCCATGGCTGTGCCAAGTAAAGTTAGGAGCATCTAAAGTGCAAAGCCTATGGGGTTCAGTAGATCATGCAGTCAGTATAGTCTTTTAGTTCAGACACAATCAGCGTGTTTCCACAGAAAAAAGTGGAACACGGATTATCTTTTCCGGAATTGAGCGTCGCGGCGACACGGTATTAAACCAATCTGTTTCCACAGAGCGCAGCATTCTAATTAGACCCGATTCCGTGTTCCAAGTCAGGCAAATACCATGTCAATCGGAAGTCAAGATTCAACCTTTGACCTCGACCGTGGATCCAGATCTACACAGGATTCCACGCTATTCTATTGCGACGTACATTTTTCATTGTTATCCAACTGGTATCCATACTGGTATCCATACTGGTCCTACTATCCAGCTGGTAATCCAACTGGTATCCATACTGGTATTCATACTGGTCCCACTATCCAACTGGTAATTCAACTGGTAACCATACTGGTATTCATACTGGTCCCACTATCCAACTGGTAATTCAGCTGGTATCCATACTGGTATCCATACTGGTCCCACTATCCAACTGGTAATTCAACTGGTATCCATATTGGTATTAATACTGGTCCCATTATCCAACTGGTATCCATACTGGTATTCATACTGGTCCCACTATCCAACTAGTAATTCAACTGGTATCCATACTGGTATTCATACTGGTCCCACTATCTAACTGGTAGTTCAACTGGTATTCATACTGGTATTCATACTGGTCCCACTTTCCAACTGGTATTTCAACTGGTATCCATACTGGTATTCTTACTGGTCCCACTATCCAACTGGTAATTCAACTGGTATCCATACTGGTCCCATTATCCAACTGGTATCCATACTGGTATTCATACTGGTCCCACTATCCAACTGGTAATTCAACTGGTATCTATACTGGTAGTCATACTGGTCCCACTATCCAACTGGTAATTCAACTGGTATCCATACTGGTATTCATACTGGTCCCACTATCCAACTGGTATCCATACTGGTATTCATACTGGTCCCACTATCCAACTGGTAATTCAACTGGTATTAATATTGGTATTCATACTGGTCCCACTATCAAACTGGTATCCATACTGGTATCCATACTGGTATTCATACTGGTCCCACTATCCAACTGGTAATTCAACTGGTATCCAACTGGTATTCATACTGGTCCCATTATCCAACTGGTATCTATACTGGTATTCATACTGGTCCCACTATCCAACTGGTAATTCAACTGGTATCCATACTGGTATTCATACTGGTCCCACTATCCAACTATTAATTCAACTGGTATCCATACTGGTCCCATTTTCCAACTGGTATCCATACTGGTATTCATACTGGTCCCACTATCCAACTGGTAATTCAACTGGTATCCATACTGGTTTCTATACTGGTCCCACTATCCAACTGGTAATTTAACTGGTATTCATACTGGTTCCACTATCCAACTGGTATCCATACTGGTATTAGGATCACTGTCCAGTAGTGCCGTGTTTGTGCCATCGAACTGGATCGACCAAATCAATTGATTCATAATATATATATATGCAATATTTTTTCCCGTAACATTAGAGTGATTTTAATAGTTTCATACTATTAATTAAATGTAATGTTAACTGTAATTGTATAATTGTTTTAAATGGGGGCACGCTACAAGAGTCCTATCTCGCACCCCGGGGCAACGTGTCTGACCCGGCCGGTTGTAGCAACTACTCTGAAGATCAAGATTATATTAATCTTGATCTAAGGAGACATGAACGAACGAACTAGTATCCATACTGGTCCCATTATCCAACTGGTATCCATACTGGTATTCATACTGGTCCCACTATCCAACTGGTAATTCAACTGGTATCCATACTGGTATCCATACTGGTAGTCATACTGGTCCCACTATCCAACTGGTAATTCAACTGGTATCCATACTGGTATTCATACTGGTCCCACTATCCAACTGGTATCCATACTGGTATTCATACTGGTCTCACTATCCAACTGGTAATTCAACTGGTATCCATACTGGTATTCATACTGGTCTTACTTTCCAACTGGTAATTCAACTGGTATCCATACTGGTATTCATACTGGTCCCACTATCCAACTATTAATTAAACTGGTATCCATACTGGTCCCATTATCCAACTGGTATCCATACTGGTATTCATACTGGTCCCACTATCCAACTGGTAATTCAACTGGTAACCATACTGGTATTCATACTGGTCCCACTATCCAACTGGTAATTCAACTGGTATCCATACTGGTCCCACTATCCAACTGGTAATTCAACTGGTATCCATATTGGTATTAATACTGGTCCCATTATCCAACTGGTATCCATACTGGTATTCATACTGGTCCCACTATCCAACTGGTAATTCAACTGGTATCCATACTGGTATTCATACTGGTCCCACTATCCAACTGGTAATTCAACTGGTATCCATACTGGTATTCATACTGGTCCCACTATCTAACTGGTAGTTCAACTGGTATTCATACTGGTATTCATACTGGTCCCACTTTCCAACTGGTATTTCAACTGGTATCCATACTGGTATTCTTACTGGTCCCACTATCCAACTGGTAATTCAACTGGTATCCATACTGGTCCCATTATCCAACTGGTATCCATACTGGTATTCATACTGGTCCCACTATCCAACTGGTAATTCAACTGGTATCCATACTGGTATTCATACTGGTCCCACTATCCAACTATTAATTCAACTGGTATCCATACTGGTCCCATTATCCAACTGGTATCCATACTGGTATTCATACTGGTCCCACTATCCAACTGGTAATTCAACTGGTAACCATACTGGTATTCATACTGGTCCCACTATCCAACTGGTAATTCAACTGGTATCCATACTGGTATTCATTCTGGTCCCACTATATCCAACTGGTAATTCAACTGGTATCCATACTGGTATTCATACTGGTCCCACTATCCAACTGGTATCCATACTGGTATTCATACTGGTCCCACTATCCAACTGGTATCCATACTGGTATTCATACTGGTCCCACTATCTAACTGGTAGTTCAACTGGTATCCATACTGGTATTCATACTGGTCCCACTATCCAACTGGTAATTCAACTGGTATCCAGTGGCGGATCCAGGAATTTCTTACCGGGGGGGGGGGGGGGGGGGGGGGGGCACAAAATCGCATGGGGGGAAATATATGAAAAACGATGGAGCGAGGCGTCAGTGGCGAGGAAGCGGAGCGACCAAGCAGGGGTGGGTCTGGGAGGGGGTCAGAACCCCCTCCCTGAGTAGGAAGCATTTGCAATTTTAGAACCACATTAGGTGCATTTTCAGGCACTTCCTGGAGTTATATGACGTAAAATTGCTTTTTCCTACCCCCTCAAAGAGTAGGGATCCAGGGGCGGATGATGGGATCTGGCTTTTTGCTAAGGGGGGGGGGGGGGGGGTTGACCCAATGACAACACGGAGCATCGTACACGAGCCCAAAGCGGCGAGGCGATTTTTTTTTTGTTGTTGCTATTTTGAACCCCCGTAAGTAATGTTTTCCTGGCATCTATACTAACACAATGGAGACCATAAAAAGCAGTGCATGATAACGTCTTTTTAAATCAAGTAACAGTTTAAGGGGGGTTTGACCCATGACGAGCCACGAAGTCCGAGCCGCGTAGCAGCGGGGTGATTTTGGGGGGGCTATTTTGAACCCCCGTAAGTGATATTTTCCTGGCATCTACTAACACAATGGAGACCATAAACAGCAGTTCACGATAACGTCTTTTTAAATCAAGTAACAGTTTGAGGGGGGTTCGACCCAATGACGATGCGGAGCATCGTCCACGAGCCGCAAGGTCCGAGCCGCAAGGTCCGAGCCGCGTAGCGGCGAGGCAATTTTTTTTTTTTGGGGGGGGGGGGGGGGGGGGGGCTATTTTGAACCCCCATAAGTGATGTTTTCCTGGCATCTATACTAACAAAATGGAGACCATAAAAAGCAGTGCATGGTAACGTCTTTTTAAATCAAGTAACAGTTTAAGGGGATTTGACCCATGACCATGCAGAGCATCGTCCAC